>CM076242.1:24543417-24571465 GCA_038380155.1 Pseudococcus jackbeardsleyi
ATATTAATTTTTGAAAATTAAATAATCAAATATTAATTTACAAAATTAAATATTTAAATATTAATATTTGAAAATTAAATAATTAAATATTAATTTACAAAATTAAATATTTGAATATTAATATTTGAAAATTAGAAATTAAATATTAATTTTTTAAAATTAAATAATCAAATATAAATTTACAAAATTAAATATTCAAATATTAATATTTGTAAATTACAAATTAAATATTAATATTTGAAAATTATTAATTAAATATTAATATTTGAAAATTAAATAATTAAATATTAATTTACAAAATTAAATATTCAAATATTAATATTTGAAAATTAGAAATTAAATATTAATTTACAAAATTAAATATTTAAATATTAATATTTGAAAATTAAATAATTAAATATTAATTTAAAAAATTAAATAATTTAATATTAATATTTGAAAATTAGAAATTAAATATTAATATTTGAAAATTAAATAATTAAATATTAATTTACAAAATTAAATATTTGAATATTAATATTTGAAAATTAGAAATTAAATATTAATATTTGAAAATTAGAAATTAAATATTAATATTTGAAAATTAGAAATTAAATATTAATATTTGAAAATTAGAAATTAAATATTAATATTTGAAAATTAAATAATTAAATATTAATTTACAAAATTAAATATTTAAATATTAATATTTGAAAATTAGAAATTAAATATTAATATTTGAAAATTAGAAATTAAATATTAATATTTGAAAATTAAATAACTAAATTTTAATTTTTGAAAATTAAATAATTAAATATTAATTTACAAAATTAAATTTTTATATATTAATATTTGAAAATTAAATAATCAAATATTAATTTACAAAATTAAATATTTGAATATTAATATTTGAAAATTAGAAATTAAATATCAATATTTGAAAATTAAATAATTAAATATTAATTTACAAAATTAAATATTTAAATATTAATTTACAAAATTAAATATTTAAATATTAATATTTGAAAATTAGAAATTAAATATTAATATTTGAAAATTAGAAATTAAATATTAATATTTGAAAATTAAATAATTAAATATTAATTTACAAAATTAAATATTTAAATTTTAATATTTGAAAATTAGAAATTAAATATTAATATTTGAAAATAAATTATTAAATATTAATATTTGAAAATTAAATAATTAAATAATAATTTTTGAAAATTAAATAAATAAATATTTATTTACAAAATTAAATATTTAAATATTAATTTATGAGAATTGAATAATTAAATATTAATTTACAAAATTAAATATTAATATTTGAAAATTAAATAATTAAATATTAATTTACAAAATTAAATATTTGAATAATAATATTTGAAAATTAGAAATTAAATTTTAATATTTGAAAATTAGAAATTAAATATTAATATTTGAAAATTAGAAATTAAATATTAATATTTGAAAATTAGAAATTAAATATTAATATTTGAAAATTAAATAATTAAATATTAATTTACAAAATTAAATATTTAAATATTAATATTTGAAAATTAGAAATTAAATATTAATATTTGAAAATTAGAAATTAAATATTAATATTTGAAAATTAGAAATTAAATATTAATATTTGAAAATTAAATAATTAAATATTAATTTATAAAATTAAATATTTGAATAGTAATATTTGAAAATTAGAAATTAAATATTAATATTTGAAAATTAAATAATTAAATTCTAATTTTTGAAAATTAAATAATCAAATATTAATTTACAAAATTAAATATTTAAATATTAATTTTTGAAAATTGAATAATTAAATATTAATTTACAAAATTAAATATTTAAATATTAATATTTGAAAATTAAATAATTAAATATTAATTTACAAAATTAAATATTTGAATATTAATATTTGAAAATTAGAAAATAAATATTAATATTTGAAAATTAAATAATTAAATATTAATTTTTGAAAATTAAATAATCAAATATTAATTTACAAAATTAAATATTCAAATTTTAACATTTGAAAATTAGAAATTAAATACTAATATTTGAAAATTAGAAATTAAATATTAATATTTGAAAATTAAATAACTAAATTTTAATTTTTGAAAATTAAATAATTAAATATTAATTTACAAAATTAAATATTTGAATATTAATATTTGAAAATTAAAAAATCAAATATTAATTTACAAAATTAAATATTTGAATATTAACATTTGAAAATTAGAAATTAAATATTAATATTTGAAAATTAAATAATTAAATATTAATATTTGAAAATTAAATATTTAAATATTAATATTTGAAAATTAGAAATTAAATATTAATATTTGAAAATTAAATAATTAAATATTAATATTTGAAAATTAAATATTTAAATATTAATATTTGAAAATTAGAAATTGAATATTAATATTTGAAAATTAAATAATTAAATATTAATATTTGAAAATTAAATAATTAAATATTAATTTACAAAATTAAATATTTAAATTTTAATATTTGAAAATTAGAAATTAAATATTAATATTTGAAAATTAAATAATTAAATATTAATATTTGAAAATTAAATATTTAAATATTAATATTTGAAAATTAGAAATTGAATATTAATATTTGAAAATTAGAAATTAAATATTAATATTTGAAAATTAGAAATTAAATATTAATATTTGAAAATTAAATAATTAAATATTAATATTTGAAAATTAAATATTTAAATATTAATATTTGAAAATTAGAAATTGAATATTAATATTTGAAAATTAAATAATTAAATATTAATATTTGAAAATTAAATAATTAAATATTAATATTTGAAAATTAAATAATTAAATATTAATTTACAAAATTAAATATTTAAATTTTAATATTTGAAAATTAGAAATTAAATATTAATATTTGAAAATTAAATAATTAAATAATAATTTTTGAAAATTAAATAAATAAATATTTATTTACAAAATTAAATATTTAAATATTAATTTATGAGAATTGAATAATTAAATATTAATTTACAAAATTAAATATTAATATTTGAAAATTAAATAATTAAACATTAATTTACAAAATTAAATATTTGAATAATAATATTTGAAAATTAGAAATTAAATTTTAATATTTGAAAATTAGAAATTAAATATTAATATTTGAAAATTAGAAATTAAATATTAATATTTGAAAATTAGAAATTAAATATTAATATTTGAAAATTAAATAATTAAATATTAATTTACAAAATTAAATATTTAAATATTAATATTTGAAAATTAGAAATTAAATATTAATATTTGAAAATTAGAAATTAAATATTAATATTTGAAAATTAGAAATTAAATATTAATATTTGAAAATTAAATAATTAAATATTAATTTACAAAATTAAATATTTAAATATTAATATTTGAAAATTAGAAATTAAATATTAATATTTGAAAATTAGAAATTAAATATTAATATTTGAAAATTAAATAATTAAATATTAATTTATAAAATTAAATATTTAAATATTAATATTTGAAAATTAGAAATTAAATATTAATATTTGAAAATTAAATAATTAAATATTAATTTTTGAAAATTAAATAATCAAATATTAATTTACAAAATTAAATATTTAAATATTAATATTTGAAAATTAAATAATTAAATATTAATTTACAAAATTAAATAATTAAATATTAATTTACAAAATTAAATATTCAAATATTAATATTTGAAAATTGAAAATTAAATATTAATATTTGAAAATTAGAAATTAAATATTAATATTTGAAAATTAAATAACTAAGTTTTAATTTTTGAAAATTAAATAATTAAATATTAATTTACAAAATTAAATTTTTATATATTAATATTTGAACAGTAAATAATCCAAGATTAATGTACAAAATTAACTCTTTGAATATTAATATTTGAAAATTAGAAATTAAATAGTAATATTTGAAAATAAAATAAGTAAATATTAATATTTGAAAATTAAATATTCAAATATTAATATTTGAAAATTAAATATTTAAATATTAATATTTGAAAATTAGAAATTAAATAATAATATTTGAAAATTAAATAATTAAATATTAATTTACAAAATTAAATATTTAAATATTAATATTTGAAAATTAGACATTAAATACCAATATTTGAAATTTTAATAATCAAATATTAATTTACAAAATTAAATATTTGAATATTAATATTTGAAAATTAGAAATTAAATATTAATATTTGAAAATTAAATAATTAAATATTAATTTTTGAAAATTAAATGATCAAATATTAATTTACAAAATTAAATATTTAAATATTAATATTTGAAAATTAAATAATTAAATATTAATTTACAAAATTAAATATTTGAATATTAATATTTGAAAATTAGAAATTAAATATTAATTTTTGAAAATTAAATAATCAAATATAAATTTACAAAATTAAATATTCAAATATTAATATTTGAAAATTAGAAATTATATATTAATATTTGAAAATTAGAAATTAAATATTAATATTTGAAAATTAAATAATTAAATATTAATTTAAAAAATTAAATATTCAAATATTAATATTTGAAAATTAGAAATTAAATATTAATTTACAAAATTAAATATGTAAATTATCATATTGGCACAGTAAATACTTAAATATTAATGTACAACATTAAATAATTAAATATTAATTTACAAAATTAAATATTAATATTTGAAAATTAAATAATTAAACATTAATTTACAAAATTAAATATTTGAATAGTAATATTTGAAAATTAGAAATTAAATATTAATATTTGAAAATTAGAAATTAAATATTAATATTTGAAAATTAGAAATTAAATATTAATATTTGAAAATTAGAAATTAAATATTAATATTTGAAAATTAAATAATTAAATATTAATTTACAAAATTAAATATTTAAATATTAATATTTGAAAATTAGAAATTAAATATTAATATTTGAAAATTAGAAATTAAATATTAATATTTGAAAATTAGAAATTAAATATTAATATTTGAAAATTAAATAATTAAATATTAATTTACAAAATTAAATATTTAAATATTAATATTTGAAAATTAGAAATTAAATATTAATATTTGAAAATTAGAAATTAAATATTAATATTTGAAAATTAAATAATTAAATATTAATTTATAAAATTAAATATTTAAATATTAATATTTGAAAATTAGAAATTAAATATTAATATTTGAAAATTAAATAATTAAATATTAATTTTTGAAAATTTAATAATTAAATATTAATTTACAAAATTAAATATTTAAATATTAATATTTGAAAATTAAATAATTAAATATTAATTTACAAAATTAAATAATTAAATATTAATTTACAAAATTAAATATTCAAATATTAATATTTGAAAATTGAAAATTAAATATTAATATTTGAAAATTAAATAATTAAATATTAATTTACAAAATTAAATTTTTATATATTAATATTTGAAAATTAAATAATCAAATATTAATTTACAAAATTAAATATTTGAATATTAATATTTGAAAATTAGAAATTAAATATTAATATTTGAAAATAAAATAATTAAATATTAATATTTGAAAATTAAATATTCAAATATTAATATTTGAAAATTAAATATTTAAATATTATTATTTGAAAATTAGAAATTAAATAATAATATTTGAAAATTAAATAATTAAATATTAATTTACAAAATTAAATATTTGAATATTAATATTTGAAAATTAGAAATTAAATATTAATATTTGAAAATTAAATAATTAAATATTAATATTTGAAAATTAAATATTTAAATATTAATATTTGAAAATTAGAAATTGAATATTAATATTTGAAAATTAAATAATTAAATATTAATATTTGAAAATTAAATAATTAAATATTAATTTACAAAATTAAATAATTAAATATTAATTTACAAAATTAAATATTTAAATTTTAATATTTGAAAATTAGAAATTAAATATTAATATTTGAAAATTAAATAATTAAATAATAATTTTTGAAAATTAAATAAATAAATATTTATTTACAAAATTAAATATTTAAATATTAATTTATGAGAATTGAATAATTAAATATTAATTTACAAAATTAAATATTAATATTTGAAAATTAAATAATTAAATATTAATTTACAAAATTAAATATTTGAATAATAATATTTGAAAATTAGAAATTAAATATTAATATTTGAAAATTAGAAATTAAATATTAATATTTGAAAATTAGAAATTAAATATTAATATTTGAAAATTAGAAATTAAATATTAATATTTGAAAATTAGAAATTAAATATTAATATTTGAAAATTAAATAATTAAATAATAATTTTTGAAAATTAAATAAATAAATATTTATTTACAAAATTAAATATTTAAATATTAATTTATGAGAATTTAATAATTAAATATTAATTTACAAAATTAAATATTATTATTTTAAAAATAAATAATTAAAAATTAATTTACAAAATTAAATATTTGAATAATAATATTTGAAAATTAGAAATTAAATATTAATATTTGAAAATTAGAAATTAAATATTAATATTTGAAAATTAGAAATTAAATATTAATATTTGAAAATTAGAAATTAAATATTAATATTTGAAAATTAAATAATTAAATATTAATTTACAAAATTAAATATTTAAATATTAATATTTGAAAATTAGAAATTAAATATTAATATTTGAAAATTAGAAATTAAATATTAATATTTGAAAATTAAATAATTAAATATTAATTTACAAAATTAAATATTTAAATATCAATATTTGAAAATTAGAAATTAAATATTAATATTTGAAAATTAGAAATTAAATATTAATATTTGAAAATTAAATAATTAAATATTAATTTATAAAATTAAATATTTAAATATTAATATTTGAAAATTAGAAATTAAATATTAATATTTGAAAATTAAATAATTAAATTCTAATTTTTGAAAATTAAATAATCAAATATTAATTTACAAAATTAAATATTAAAATATTAATATTTGAAAATTAAATAATTAAATATTAATTTACAAAAGTAAATACATGAATATTAATTTACAAAATTAAATATTCAAATATTAATATTTGAAAATTGAAAATTAAATATTAATATTTGAAAATTAGAAATTAAATATTAATATTTGAAAATTAAATAACTAAATTTTAATTTTTGAAAATTAAATAATTAAATATTAATTTACAAAATTAAATTTTTATATATTAATATTTGAAAATTAAATAATCAAATATTAATTTACAAAATTAAATATTTGAATATTAATATTTGAAAACTAGAAATTAAATATTAATATTTGAAAATAAAATAATTAAATATTAATATTTGAAAATTAAATATTTAAATATTAATATTTGAAAATTAAATATTTAAATATTAATATTTGAAAATTAGAAATTAAATAATAATATTTGAAAATTAAATAATTAAATATTAATTTGCAAAATTAAAAATTTAAATATTAATATTTGAAAATTAGAAATTAAATAATAATATTTTTAATTTTAATAAAAAAATATTTATTTACAAAATTAAAAAATTTAATATTAATATTTGAAAATTAGAAATTAAATAATAATATTTGAAAATTAAATAATTAAATATTAATTTTTGAAAATTAAATAATCAAATATTAATTTACAAAATTAAATATTTAAATATTAATATTTGAAAATTAAATAATTAAATATTAATTTACAAAATTAAATAATTGAATATTAATTTACAAAATTAAATATTCAAATATTAATATTTGAAAATTGAAAATTAAATATTAATATTTGAAAATTAGAAATTAAATATTAATATTTGAAAATTAAATAACTAAATTTTAATTTTTGAAAATTAAATAATTAAATATTAATTTACAAAATTAAATTTTTATATATTAATATTTGAAAATTAAATAATCAAATATTAATTTACAAAATTAAATATTTGAATATTAATATTTGAAAATTAGAAATTAAATATTAATATTTGAAAATAAAATAATTAAATATTAATCTTTGAAAATTAAATATTTAAATATTAATATTTGAAAATTAAATATTTAAATATTAATATTTGAAAATTAGAAATTAAATAATAATATTTGAAAATTAAATAATTAAATATTAATTTGCAAAATTAAATATTTAAATATTAATATTTGAAAATTAGAAATTAAATATTAATATTTGAAAATTAAATAATTAAATTCTAATTTTTGAAAATTAAATAATCAAATATTAATTTACAAAATTAAATATTTAAATAATAATATTTGAAAATTAAATAATTAAATAATAATTTACAAAATTAAATAATTAAATATTAATTTACAAAATTAAATATTCAAATATTAATATTTGAAAATTGAAAATTAAATATTAATATTTGAAAATTAGAAATTAAATATTAATATTTGAAAATTAAATAACTAAATTTTAATTTTTGAAAATTAAATAATTAAATATTAATTTACAAAATTAAATTTTTATATATTAATATTTGAAAATTAAATAATCAAATATTAATTTACAAAATTAAATATTTGAATATTAATATTTGAAAATTAGAAATTAAATATTAATATTTGAAAATAAAATAATTAAATATTAATATTTGAAAATTAAATATTTAAATATTAATATTTGAAAATTAAATATTTAAATATTAATATTTGAAAATTAGAAATTAAATAATAATATTTGAAAATTAAATAATTAAATATTAATTTACAAAATTAAATATTTAAATATTAATATTTGAAAATTAGAAATTAAATACTAATATTTGAAATTTTAATAATCAAATATTAATTTACAAAATTAAATATTTGAATATTAATATTTGAAAATTAGAAATTAAATATTAATATTTGAAAATTAAATAACTAAATTTTAATTTTTGAAAATTAAATAATTAAATATTAATTTACAAAATTAAATATTTAAATATTAATATTTGAAAATTAAATAATTAAATATTAATTTACAAAATTAAATAATTGAATATTAATTTACAAAATTAAATATTGAAATATTAATATTTGAAAATTGAAAATTAAATATTAATATTTGAAAATTAGAAATTAAATATTAATATTTGAAAATTAAATAATTAAATTCTAATTTTTGAAAATTAAATAATTAAATATTAATTTACAAAATTAAATTTTTAAATATTAATATTTGAAAATTAAATAATCAAATATTAATTAACAAAATTAAATATTTGAATATTAATATTTGAAAATTAGAAATTAAATATTAATATTTGAAAATAAAATAAATAAATATTAATATTTGAAAATTAAATATTTAAATATTAATATTTGAAAATTAAATATTTAAATATTAATATTTGAAAATTAGGAATTAAATAGTAATATTTGAAAATTGAATAATTAACTATTAATTTACAAAATTACATATTTAAATATTAATATTTGAAAATTAGAAATTAAATATTAATATTTGAAAATTAAATAATTAAATTCTAATTTTTGAAAATTAAATAATCAAATATTAATTTACAAAATTAAATATTTAAATATTAATATTTGAAAATTAAATAATTAAATATTAATTTACAAAATTAAATAATTGAATATTAATTTACAAAATTAAATATTCAAATATTAATATTTGAAAATTAAAAATTAAAATATTAATATTTCAAAATTAGAAATTAAATATTAATATTTGAAAATTAAATAACTAAATTTTAATTTTTGAAAATTAAATAATTAAATATTAATTTACAAAATTAAGTTTTTATATATTAATATTTGAAAATTAAATAATCAAATATTAATTTACAAAATTAAATATTTGAATATTAATATTTGAAAATTAGAAATTAAATATTAATATTTGAAAATAAAATAATTAAATATTAATATTTGAAAATTAAATATTTAAATATTAATATTTGAAAATTAAAGATTTAAATATTAATATTGGAAAAGTAGAAATTAAATAATAATATTTTAAAGTTAAATAATTAAATATTAATTTGCAAAATTAAATATTTAAATATTAATATTTGAAAATTAGAAATTAAATACTAATATTTGAAATTTTAATAATCAAATATTAATTTACAAAATTAAATATTTGAATATTAATATTTGAAAATTAGAAATTAAATATTAATATTTGAAAATTAAATAATTAAATAATAATTTTTGAAAATTAAATAATCAAATATTAATTTACAAAATTAAATATTTAAATATTAATATTTGAAAATTAAATAATTAAATATTAATTTACAAAATTAAATAATTGAATATTAATTTACAAAATTAAATATTCAAATATTAATATTTGAAAATTGAAAATTAAATATTAATATTTGAAAATTAGAAATTAAATATTAATATTTGAAAATTAAATAACTAAATTTTAATTTTTGAAAATTAAATAATTAAATATTAATTTACAAAATTAAGTTTTTATATATTAATATTTGAAAATTAAATAATCAAATATTAATTTACAAAATTAAATATTTGACTATTAATATTTGAAAATTAGAAATTAAATATTAATATTTGAAAATAAAATAATTAAATATTAATATTTGAAAATTAAATATTTAAATATTAATATTTGAAAATTAAATATTTAAATATTAATATTTGAAAATTAGAAATTAAATAATAATATTTGAAAATTAAATAATTAAATATTAATTTGCAAAATTAAATATTTAAATATTAATATTTGAAAATTAGAAATTAAATACTAATATTTGAAATTTTAATAATCAAATATTAATTTACAAAATTAAATATTTGAATATTAATATTTGAAAATTAGAAATTAAATATTAATATTTGAAAATTAAATAATTAAATATTAATTTTTGAAAATTAAATAATAAAATATTAATTTACAAAATTAAATATTTAAATATTAATAATTGAAAATTAAATAATTAAATATTAATTTACAAAATTAAATATTTGAATATTAATATTTGAAAATTAGAAATTAAATATTAATTTTTGAAAATTAAATAATCAAATATAAATTTACAAAATTAAATATTCAAATATTAATATTTGAAAATTAGAAATTAAATATTAATATTTGAAAATTAGAAATTAAATATTAATATTTGAAAATTAAATAATTAAATATTAATTTACAAAATTAAATATTCAAATATTAATATTTGAAAATTAGAAATTAAATATTAATTTACAAAATTAAATATTTAAATATTAATATTTGAAAATTAAATAATCAAATATTAATTTACAAAATTAAATATTTGAATATTAATATTTGAAAATTAGAAATTAAATATTAATATTTGAAAATTAAATAATTAAATATTAATATTTGAAAATTAAATATTTAAATATTAATATTTGAAAATTAGAAATTGAATATTAATATTTGAAAATTAAATAATTAAATATTAATATTTGAAAATTAAATAATTAAATATTAATTTACAAAATTAAATAATTAAATATTAATTTACAAAATTAAATATTTAAATTTTAATATTTGAAAATTAGAAATTAAATATTAATATTTGAAAATTAAATAATTAAATAATAATTTTTGAAAATTAAATAAATAAATATTTATTTACAAAATTAAATATTTAAATATTAATTTATGAGAATTGAATAATTAAATATTAATTTACAAAATTAAATATTAATATTTGAAAATTAAATAATTAAATATTAATTTACAAAATTAAATATTTGAATAATAATATTTGAAAATTAGAAATTAAATATTAATATTTGAAAATTAGAAATTAAATATTAATATTTGAAAATTAGTAATTAAATATTAATATTTGAAAATTAGAAATTAAATATTAATATTTGAAAATTAGAAATTAATTTTTAATATTTGAAAATTAAATAATTAAATATTAATTTTTGAAAATTAAATAAATAAATATTTATTTACAACAGTAAATATTTAAATATTAATTTATGAGAATTGAATAATTAAATATTAATTTACAAAATTAAATATTAATATTTGAAAATTAAATAATTAAATATTAATTTACAAAATTAAATATTTGAATAATAATATTTGAAAATTAGAAATTAAATATTAATATTTGAAAATTAGAAATTAAATATTAATATTTGAAAATTAGAAATTAAATATTAATATTTGAAAATTAGAAATTAAATATTAATATTTGAAAATTAAATAATTAAATATTAATTTACAAAATTAAATATTTAAATATTAATATTTGAAAATTAGAAATTAAATATTAATATTTGAAAATTAGAAATTAAATATTAATATTTGAAAATTAGAAATTAAATATTAATATTTGAAAATTAAATAATTAAATATTAATTTACAAAATTAAATATTTAAATATCAATATTTGAAAATTAGAAATTAAATATTAATATTTGAAAATTAGAAATTAAATAATAATATTTGAAAATTAAATAATTAAATATTAATTTGCAAAATTAAATATTTAAATATTAATATTTGAAAATTAGAAATTAAATACTAATATTTGAAATTTTAATAATCAAATATTAATTTACAAAATTAAATATTTGAATATTAATATTTGAAAATTAGAAATTAAATATTAATATTTGAAAATTAAATAATTAAATATTAATTTTTGAAAATTAAATAATCAAATATTAATTTACAAAATTAAATATTTAAATATTAATATTTGAAAATTAAATAATTAAATATTAATTTACAAAATTAAATAATTGAATATTAATTTACAAAATTAAATATTCAAATATTAATATTTGAAAATTTAAAATTAAATATTAATATTTGAAAAGTAGCAATTAAATATTAATATTTGAAAATTAAATAACTAAATTTTAATTTTTGAAAATTAAATAATTAAATATTAATTTACAAAATTAATTTTTTATATATTAATATTTGAAAATTAAATAATCAAATATTAATTTACAAAATTAAATATTTGAATATTAATATTTGAAAATTAGAAATTAAATATTAATATTTGAAAATTAAATAATTAAATATTAATATTTGAAAATTAAATATTTAAATATTAATATTTGAAAATTAAATATTTAAATATTAATATTTGAAAATTAAATAATTAAATATTAATATTTGAAAATTAAATAATTAAATATTAATATTTGAAAATTAAATAATTAAATATTAATATTTGAAAATTAAATAATTAAATATTAATATTACAAAATTAAATATTAAATATTAATATTTGAAAATTAAATAATTAAATAATAATATTTGAAAATTAAATATTTAAATATTAATATTTGAAAATTAAATAATTAAATATTAATATTTGAAAATTAAATAATTAAATATTAATATTTGCAAATAAAATAATTAAATATTAATTTATAAAATTTAATATTTAAATATTAATATTTTAAAATAAAATAATTAAATATTAATATTATAAAATTATAAATTATATATTAATATTTGAAAATTAAATAATTAAATATTAATTTACAAAATTAAATATTTAAATATTAATATTTGAAAATTAAATAATTAAATATTAATATTACAAAATTAAATATTAAATATTAATATTTGAAAATTAGAAATTAAATATTAATATTTGAAAATTAAATAATTAAATATTAATATTTGAAAATTAAATATTTAAATATTAATATTTGAAAATTAAATAATTAAATATTAATATTTGAAAATTAAATAATTAAATATTAATATTTGAAAATTAAATAATTAAATATTAATATTTGAAAATTAAATAATTAAATATTAATTTACAAAATTAAATATTTAAATATTAATATTTGAAAATTAAAAATTAAATATTAATATTTGAAAATTAAATAATTAAATATTAATATTTGAAAATTAAATATTTAAATATTAATATTTGAAAATTAAATATTTAAATATTAATATTTGAAAATTAAATAATTAAATATTAATATTTGAAAATTAAATAATTAAATATTAATATTTACAAAATTAAATATTTAAATATTAATATTTGAAAATTAGAATAATTAAATATTAATATTCGAAAATTAGAAATTAAATATTAATATTTGAAAATTAAATAATTAAATATTAATTTACAAAATTAAATATTTAAATATTAATATTTGAAAATTAGAAATTAAATATTAATATTTGAAAATTAGAAATTAAATATCAATATTTGAAAATTAAATAATTAAATATTAATATTTGCAAAATTAAATATTTAAATATTAATATTTGAAAATTAGAAATTGAATATTAATATTTGAAAATTAAATAATTAAATATTAATATTTGAAAATTAAATAATTAAATATTAATATTTGAAAATTAAATATTTAAATATTAATTTTTGAAAATTAAATAATTAAATATTAATTTACAAAATTAAATATTTAAATATTAATATTTGAACATTAAATAATTAAATATTCATTTACAAAATTAAATAATTATATATTAATTTACAAAATTTAATATTGTATTATTAATTTTTGAAACTTGGAAATTAAATATTAATATTTGAAAATTAGAAATTAAATATTAATATTTGAAAATTAAATAATTAAATATTAATATTTGAAAATTAAATAATTAAATATTAATTTACAAAATTAAATATTTAAATATTAATATTTGAAAATTAAATAATCAAATATTAATTTACAAAATTAAATATTTGAATATTAATATATGAAAATTAGAAATTAAATATTAATATTTGAAAATTAAAAATTTAAATATTAATATTTGAAAATTAAATATTTAAATATTAATATTTGAAAATTAAATATTTAAATATTAATATTTGAAAATTAGAAATTAAATAATAATATTTGAAAATTAAATAATTAAATATTAATTTGCAAAATTAAATATTTAAATATTAATATTTGAAAATTAGAAAATAAATACTAATATTTGAAATTTTAATAATCAAATATTAATTTACAAAATTAAATATTTGAATATTAATATTTGAAAATTAGAAATTAAATATTAATATTTGAAAATTAAATAATTAAATATTAATTTTTGAAAATTAAATAATCAAATATTAATTCACAAAATTAAATATTTAAATATTAAGATGTGAAAATTAAATAATTAAATATTAATTTACAAAATTAAATATTTGAATATTAATATTTGAAAATTAAATATTAAATATTAATATTTGAAAATTAAAAATTAAATATTAATATTTGAAAATTAGAAATTAAATATTAATATTTGAAAATTAAATAATTAAATATTAATATTTGAAAATTAAATAATTAAATATTAATTTACAACATTAAATATTTAAATATTAATATTTGAAAATTAAATAATTAAATATTAATTTACAAAATTAAATATTTGAATATTAATATTTGAAAATTAGAAATTAAATATTAATATTTGAAAATTAAATAATTAAATATTAATATTTGAAAATTAAATATTTAAATATTAATATTTTAAAATTAAATATTTGAATATTAATATTTGAAAATTGGAAATTAAATATTAATATTTGAAAATTAAATAATTAAATATTAATTTACAAAATTAAAAATTTAAATATTAATATTTGAAAATTAGAAATTAAATATTAATAGTTGAAAATTAAATAATTAAATATTAATATTACAAAATTAAATATTGAAATATTAATATTTGAAAATTAGAAATTGAATATTAATATTTGAAAATTAAATAATTAAATATTAATTTTTGAAAATTAAATAATTAAATATTAATTTACAAAATTAAATATTTAAATATTAATATTTGAAAATTAAATAATTAAATATTAATTTACAAAATTAAATATTTAAATATTAATATTTGAAAATTAGAAATTAAATATTAATATTTGAAAATTAAATAATTAAATATTAATTTACAAAATTAAATATTCAAATATTAATATTTGAAAATTGAAAATTAAATATTAATATTTGAAAATTAGAAATTAAATATTAATATTTGAAAATTAAATAATTAAATATTAATTTACAAAATTAAATATTTAAATATTAATATTTGAAAATTAGAAATTAAATATTAATATTTGAAAATTAAATAATAAAATATTAATATTTGAAAATTAAATAAATAAATATTAATTTACAAAATTAAATATTTAAATATTAATATTTGAAAATTGAATAATTAAATATTAATTTACAAAATTAAATATTTAAATATTAATTTATGAGAATTGAATAATTAAATATTAATTTACAAAATTAAATATTTAAATTTTAATATTTGAAAATTAGAAATTAAATATTAATATTTGAAAATTATAAAATAAAATATTAAATTACAAAATTAAAAATTTAAATATAAATATTTGAAAATTAGAAATTAAATATTAATATTTGAAATTTAGAAATTAAATAATTAAATATTAATATTTGAAAATTAGAAATTAAATATTAATATTTGAAAATTAAATAATTAAATATTAATTTACAAAATTAAATATTTAAATATAAATATTTGAAAATTAGAAATTAAATATTAATATTTGAAAATTAGAAATTAAATAATAATATTTGAAAATTAAATAATTAAATATTAATTTGCAAAATTAAATATTTAAATATTAATATTTGAAAATTAGAAATTAAATACTAATATTTGAAATTTTAATAATCAAATATTAATTTACAAAATTAAATATTTGAATATTAATATTTGAAAATTAGAAATTAAATATTAATATTTGAAAATTAGAAATTAAATATTAATATTTGAAAATTAAATAATCAAATATTAATTTACAAAATTAAATATTTAAATATTAATATTTGAAAATTAAATAATTAAATATTAATTTACAAAATTAAATAATTGAATATTACTTTACAAAATTAAATATTCAAATATTAATATTTGAAAATTGAAAATTAAATATTAATATTTGAAAATTAGAAATTAAATATTAATATTTGAAAATTAAATAACTAAATTTTAATTTTTGAAAATTAAATAATTAAATATTAATTTACAAAATTAAATTTTTAAATACTAATAATTGAAAATAAAATAATCAAAAAATAAATTACAAAATTAAATATTTGAATATTAATATTTGAAAATTAGACATTAAATATTAATATTTGAAAATAAAATAATTAAATATTAATATTGGAAAATTAACTATTTAAATCTTAATATTGGAAAATTAAATCTTGACATATTAATATTTGAAAATTAGAAATTAAATAATAATATTTGAAAATTAAATAATTAAATATTAATTTGCAAAATTAAATATTTAAATATTAATATTTGAAAATTAGAAATTAAATACTAATATTTGAAATTTTAATAATCAAATATTAATTTACAAAATTAAATATTTGAATATTAATATTTGAAAATTAGAAATTAAATATTAATATTTGAAAATTAAATAATTAAATATTAATTTTTGAAAATTAAATAATCAAATATTAATTTACAAAATTAAATCTTTAAATATTAATATTTGAAAATTAAATAATTAAATATTAATTTACAAAATTAAATATTTGAATATTAATATTTGAAAATTAGAAATTAAATATTAATTTTTGAAAATTAAATAATCAAATATTAAATTTGAAAATTAAATATTCAAATATTAATATTTGAAAATTAGAAATTAAATATTAATATTTGAAAATTAGAAATTAAATATTAATATTTGAAAATTAAATATTAAAGAATAAAATTAGAAAATTAAAAATTAAAATATAAAATTTGCAAATTAAAAATTAAATATTAATTTACAAAATTAAATATTTAAATATTAATATTTGAAAATTAAATAATCAAATATTAATTTACAAAATTAAATATTTGAATATTAATATTTGAAAATTAGAAATTAAATATTAATTTACAAAATTAAATATTTAAATATTAATATTTGAAAATTAAATAATCAAATATTAATTTACAAAATTAAATATTTGAATATTAATATTTGAAAATTAGAAATTAAATATTAATATTTGAAAATTAAATAATTAAATATTAATATTTGAAAATTAAATATTTAAATATTAATATTTGAAAATTAGAAATTGAATATTAATATTTGAAAATTAAATAATTAAATACCTATTAATATTTGAAAATTAAATAATTAAATATTAATTTACAAAATTAAATAATTAAATATTAATATTTGAAAATTAAATATTTAAATATTAATATTTGAAAATTAGAAATTAAATATTAATATTTGAAAATTAAATAATTAAATAATAATTTTTGAAAATTAAATAAATAAATATTTATTTACAAAATTAAATATTCAAATATTAATATTTGAAAATTAGAAATTAAATATTAATATTTGAAAATTAAATAATTAAATATTAATATTTGAAAATTAAATAATTAAATATTAATTTACAAAATTAAATATTTAAATTTTAATATTTGAAAATTAGAAATTAAATATTAATATTTGAAAATTAAATAATTAAATAATAATTTTTGAAAATTAAATAAATAAATATTTATTTACAAAATTAAATATTTAAATATTAATTTATGAGAATTTAATAATTAAATATTAATTTACAAAATTAAATATTTGATTATTAATATTTGAAAATTAAATAATTAAATATTAATTTACAAAATTAAATATTTGAATAATAATATTTGAAAATTAGAAATTAAATATTAATATTTTAAAATTAGAAATTAAATATTAATATTTGAAAATTAGAAATTAAATATTAATATTTTAAAATTAGAAATTAAATATTAATATTTTAAAATTAGAAATTAAATATTAATATTTGAAAATTAAATAATTAAATAATAATTTTTGAAAATTAAATAAATAAATATTAATTTACAAAATTAAATATTTAAATATTAATTTATGAAAATTGAATAATTAAATATTAATTTACAAAATTAAATATTAATATTTGAAAATTAAATAATTAAATATTAATTTACAAAATTAAATATTTGAATAATAATATTTGAAAATTAGAAATTAAATATTAATATTTGAAAATTTGAAACTAAATATTAATATTTGCAAATTAGAAATTAAATATTAATATTTGAAAATTAGAAATTAAATATTAATATTTGAAAATTAAATAATTAAATATTAATTTACAAAATTAAATATTCAAATATTAATATTTGAAAATTAGAAATTAAATATTAATATTTGAAAATTAGAAATTAAATATTAATATTTGAAAATTAGAAATTAAATATTAATATTTGAAAATTAAATAATTAAATATTAATTTACAAAATTAAATATTTAAATTTTAATATTTGAAAATTAGAAATTAAATAATAATATTTGAAAATTAGAAATTAAATACTAATATTTTAAAATTAAATAATTAAATATTAATTTGCAAAATTAAATATTTAAATATTAATATTTGAAAATTAGAAATTAAATATTAATATTTGAAATTTTAATAATCAAATATTAATTTACAAAATTAAATATTTGAATATTAATATTTGAAAATTAGAAATTGAATATTAATATTTGATAATTAAATAATTAAATATTAATATTTGAAAATTAAATAATCAAATATTAATTTACAAAATTAAATATTTAAATATTAATATTTGAAAATTAAATAATTAAATATTAATTTACAAAATTAAATAATTGAATATTAATTTTGAAAATTAAATATTCAAATATTAATATTTGAAAATTGAAAATTAAATATTAATATTTGAAAATTAGAAATTAAATATTAATATTTGAAAATTAAATAACTAAATTTTAATTTTTGAAAATTAAATAATTAAATATTAATTTACAAAATTAAATTTTTATATATTAATATTTGAAAATTAAATAATCAAATATTAATTTACAAAATTAAATATTTGAATATTAATATTTGAAAATTAGAAATTAAATATTAATATTTGAAAATAAAATTATTAAGTATTATTATTTGAAAATTTAATATTTAAATATTCTTATTTGAAAGTTAATTATTTAAATATTAATATTTGAAAATTAGAAATTAAATAATAATATTTGAAAATTAAATAATTAAATATTAATTTGCAAAATTAAATATTTAAATATTAATATTTGAAAATTAGAAATTAAATACTAATATTTGAAATTTTAATAATCAAATATTAATTTACAAAATTAAATATTTGAATATTAATATTTGAAAATTAGAAATTAAATAATAATATTTGAAAATTAAATAATTAAATTCTAATTTTTGAAAATTAAATAATCAAATATTAATTTACAAAATTAAATATTTAAATATTAATATTTGAAAATTAAATAATTAAATATTAATTTACAAAATTAAATATTTGAATATTAATATTTGAAAATTAGAAATTAAATATTAATATTTGAAAATTAAATAATCAAATATTAATATTTGAAAATTAAATATTCAAATATTAATATTTGAAAATTAAATAATTAAATATTAATATTTGAAAATTAAATAATTAAATATTAATATTACAAAATTAAATAATTAAATATTAATATTTGAAAATTAAATAATCAAATATTAATATTTACAAAATTAAATATTAAATATTAATATTTGAAAATTAGAAATTTAAATATTAATATTTGAAAATAATAATTAAATATTAATATTTGAAAATTAACTATTTAACTATTATTATTTGACAATTAAATATTTAAATATTAATATTTGAAAATTAAATATTTAAATATTAATATTTGAAAATTAAATAATTAAATATTAATTTACAAAATTAAATATTTAAATATTAATATTTGAAAATTAGAAATTAAATATTAATATTTGAAAATTAAATAATTAAATATTAATATTTACAAAATTAAATATTTAAATATTAATATTTGAAAATTAGAAATTAAATATTAATCTTTGAAAATTAAATAATTAAATATGGATATTTGAAAATTAAATAATTAAATATTAATTTACAAAATTAAATATTTAAATATTAATTTTTGAAAATTAAATAATTAAATATTATTTTTTGAAAATTAGAATTTAAATATTAATATTTGCAAATTCAATAATTAAATATTAATTTTTGAAAATTAAATAATTAAATATTAATATTTACAAAATTAAATATTTAAATATTAATATTTGAAAATTAGAATAATTAAATATTAATATTTGAAAATTAGAAATTAAATATTAATATTTCAAAATTAAATAATTAAATATTAATTTACAAAATTAAATATTCAAATATTAATATTTGAAAATTAGAAATTAAATATTAATATTTGAAAATTAAATAATTAAATATTAATTTTTGAAAATTAAATAATCAAATATTAATATTTGAAAATTAAATAATTAAATATTAATATTTGAAAATTAGAAATTAAATATTAATATTTGAAAATTAAATAATTACATATTAATATTTGAAAATTGAATATTTAAATATTAATTTACAAAATTAAATATTTGAATATTAATTTTTGAAAATTGAATAATTAAATATTAATTTACAAAATTAAATATTAATATTTGAAAATTATATAATTAAATATTAATATTTGAAAATTAAAAATTTAAAAATAAATATTTGAACAGTAGAAGTTCAATATTAATATTTGAAAATTAAATAATTAAATATTAATATTTGAAAATTAAATAATTAAATATTAATTTACAAAATTAAATAATTAAATATTAATTTACAAAATTAAATATTTAAATTTTAATATTTGAAAATTAGAAATTAAATATTAATATTTGAAAATTAAATAATTAAATAATAATTTTTGAAAATTAAATAAATAAATATTTATTTACAAAATTAAATATTTAAATATTAATTTATGAGAATTGAATAATTAAATATTAATTTACAAAATTAAATATTAATATTTGAAAATTAAATAATTAAATATTAATTTACAAAATTAAATATTTGAATAATAATATTTGAAAATTAGAAATTAAATATTAATATTTGAAAATTAGAAATTAAATATTAATATTTGAAAATTATAAATTATATATTAATCTGTGAAAATTAGAAATTAAATATTAATATTTGAAAATTAGAAATTAAATATTAATATTTGAAAATTAAATAATTAAATGATAATTTTTGAAAATTAAATAAATAAATATTTATTTACAAAACTAAATATTTAAATATTAATTTATTATTATTGAATAATTAAATATTAATTTACACAATTAAATATTAATATTTGAAAAATAAATAATTAAATATTAATATTTGAAAATTAAATATTTAAATATTAATATTTGAAAATTAGAAATTAAATATTAATATTTGAAAATTAGAAATTAAATATTAATATTTGAAAATTAGAAATTAAATATTACTATTTGAAAATTAGAAATTAAATATTAATATTTGAAAATTAAATAATTAAATATTAATTTACAAAATTAAATATTTAAATATTAATATTTGAAAATTAGAAATTAAATATTAATATTTGAAAATTAGAAAT
Organism: Pseudococcus jackbeardsleyi; assembly: GCA_038380155.1. NCBI lineage: Eukaryota > Metazoa > Arthropoda > Insecta > Hemiptera > Pseudococcidae > Pseudococcus > Pseudococcus jackbeardsleyi. The sequence goes on from CM076242.1 coordinate 24,565,923, forward strand.
TAAATATTAATATTTGAAAATTAAATAATTAAATATTAATTTACAAAATTAAATATTTAAATATCAATATTTGAAAATTAGAAATTAAATATTAATATTTGAAAATTAGAAATTAAATATTAATATTTGAAAATTAAATAATTAGATATTAATTTATAAAATTAAATATTTAAATATTAATATTTGAAAATTAGAAATTAAATATTAATATTTGAAAATTAAATAATTAAATATTAATTTTTGAAAATTAAATAATCAAATATTAATTTACAAAATTAAATATTTAAATATTAATATTTGAAAATTAAATAATTAAATATTAATTTACAAAATTAAATAATTGAATATTACTTTACAAAATTAAATATTCAAATATTAATATTTGAAAATTGAAAATTAAATATTAATATTTGAAAATTAGAAATTAAATATTAATATTTGAAAATTAAATAACTAAATTTTAATTTTTGAAAATTAAATAATTAAATATTAATTTACAAAATTAAATTTTTATATATTAATATTTGAAAATAAAATAATCAAATATTAATTTACAAAATTAAATATTTGAATATTAATATTTGAAAATGATAAATTAAATATTAATATTTGAAAAAAAAATAATTAAATATTAATATTTTAAAATTAAATATTTAAATATTAATATTTGAAAATTAAATATTTAAATATTAATATTTGAAAATTAGAAATTAAATAATAATATTTGAAAATTAAATAATTAAATATTAATTTGCAAAATTAAATATTTAAATATTAATATTTGAAAATTAGAAATTAAATACTAATATTTGAAATTTTAATAATCAAATATTAATTTACAAAATTAAATATTTGAATATTAATATTTGAAAATTAGAAATTAAATATTAATATTTGAAAATTAAATAATTAAATATTAATTTTTGAAAATAAAAGAATCAACTAGTAATTTACAACATTAAATATTTAAATATTAATATTTGAAAATTAAATAATTAACTATTAATTTACAAAATTAAATAATTGAATATTAATTTACAAAATTAAATATTCAAATATTAATATTTGCAAATTTAAAATTAAAGAGTAATATTTGAAAATTAGAAATTAAATATTAATATTTGAAACTTAAATAACTAAATTGTAATTTTTGAAAATTAAATAATTAAATATTAATTTACAAAATTAAATTTTTATATATTAATATTTGAAAATTAAATAATCAAATATTAATTTACAAAATTAAATATTTGAATATTAATATTTGAAAATTAGAAAATAAATAATCATATTTGAAAATAACATAATTACATATTAATATTTGAAAATTAAATATTTAAATATTAATATTTGAAAATTAAATATTTAAATATTAATATTTGAAAATTAGAAATTAAATAATACTATTTGAAAATTAAATAATTAAATATTAATTTGCAAAATTAAATATTTAAATATTAATATATGAAAATTAGAAATTAAATACTAATATTTGAAATTTTAATAATCAAATATTAATTTACAAAATTAAATATTTGAATATTAATATTTGAAAATTAGAAATTAAATATTAATATTTGAAAATTAAATAATTAAATATTAATTTTTGAAAATTAAATAATCAAATATTAATTTACAAAATTAAATATTTAAATATTAATATTTGAAAATTAAATAATTAAATATTAATTTACAAAATTAAATATTTGAATATTAATATTTGAAAATTAGAAATTAAATATTAATTTTTGAAAATTAAATAATCAAATATAAATTTACAAAATTAAATATTCAAATATTAATATTTGAAAATTAGAAATTAAATATTAATATTTGAAAATTAGAAATTAAATATTAATATTTGAAAATTAAATAATTAAATATTAATTTACAAAATTAAATATTCAAATATTAATATTTGAAAATTAGAAATTAAATATTAATTTACAAAATTAAATATTTAAATATTAATATTTGAAAATTAAATAATCAAATATTAATTTACAAAATTAAATATTTGAATATTAATATTTGAAAATTAAATAATTAAATATTAATATTTGAAAATTAAATATTTAAATATTAATATTTGAAAATTAGAAATTGAATATTAATATTTGAAAATTAGAAATTAAATATTAATATTTGAAAATTAAATAACTAAATTTTAATTTTTGAAAATTAAATAATTAAATATTAATTTACAAAATTAAATTTTTATATATTAATATTTGAAAATTAAAAAATCAAATATTAATTTACAAAATTAAATATTTGAATATTAATATTTGAAAATTAGAAATTAAATATTAATATTTGAAAATTAAATAATTAAATATTAATATTTGAAAATTAAATATTTAAATATTAATAATTGAAAAATATAAATTGAATATTAATATTTGAAAATTAAATAATTAAATATCAATATTTGAAAATTAAATAATTAAATATTAATTTAAAAAATTAAATATTTAAATATTAATATTTGAAAATTAGAAATTAAATATTAATATTTGAAAATTAGAAATTAAATATTAATATTTGAAAATTAAATAATTAAATATTAATTTACAAAATTAAATATTTAAATTTTAATATTTGAAAATTAGAAATTAAATATTAATATTTGAAAATAAATAATTAAATATTAATTTTTGAAAATTAAATAATTAAATATTAATTTACAAAATTAAATATTTAAATATTAATTTTTGAAAATTAAATAATTAAATATTAATATTTGAAAATAAAATAATTAAATATTAATTTACAAAATTAAATATTTAAATATTAATTTTTGAAAATTGAATAATTAAATATTAATTTACAAAATTAAATATTTAAATATTAATATTTGAAAATTAAATAATTAAATATTAATTTACAAAATTAAATATTTGAATATTAATATTTGAAAATTAGAAAATAAATATTAATATTTGAAAATTAAATAATTAAATATTAATTTTTGAAAATTAAATAATCAAATATTAATTTACAAAATTAAATATTTAAATTTTAATATTTGAAAATTAGAAATTAAATATTAATATTTGAAAATAAATAATTAAATATTAATTTTTGAAAATTAAATAATTAAATATTAATTTACAAAATTAAATATTTAAATATTAATATTTGAAAATTAGAAATTAAATATTAATATTTGAAAATTAAATAATTAAATTCTAATTTTTGAAAATTAAATAACTAAATATTAATTTACAAAATTAAATATTTAAATATTAATATTTGAAAATAAATAATTAAATATTAATTTACAAAATTAAATAATTAAATATTAATTTACAAAATTAAATATTCAAATATTAATATTTGAAAATTGAAAATTAAATATTAATATTTGAAAATTAGAAGTTAAATATTAATATTTGAAAATTAAATAACTAAATTTTAATTTTTGAAAATTAAATAATTAAATATTAATTTACAAAATTAAATTTTTATATATTAATATTTGAAAATTAAATAATCAAATATTAATTTACAAAATTAAATATTTGAATATTAATATTTGAAAATTAGAAATTAAATATTAATATTTGAAAATAAAGTAATTAAATATTAATATTTGAAAATTAAATATTTAAATATTATGATTTGAAAATTAATTATTTAAATATTATTATTTGTATATTAGAAATTAAATATTAATACTTGAAAATTAAATAATTAAATATTAATTTACAAAATTAAATATTTAAATATTAATATTTGAAAATTAGAAATTAAATACTAATATTTGAAATTTTAATAATCAAATATTAATTTACAAAATTAAATATTTGAATATTAATATTTGAAAATTAGAAATTAAATATTAATATTTGAAAATTAAATAATTAAATATTAATTTTTGAAAATTAAATAATCAAATATTAATTTACAAAATTAAATATTTAAATATTAATATTTGAAAATTAAATAATTAAATATTAATTTACAAAATTAAATAATTAAATATTAATTTACAAAATTAAATATTCAAATATTAATATTTGAAAATTGAAAATTAAATATTAATATTTGAAAATTAGAAATTAAATAATAATATTTGAAAATTAAATAACTAAATTTTAATTTTTGAAAATTAAATAATTAAATATTAATTTACAAAATTAAATTTTTATATATTAATATTTGAAAATTAAATAATCAAATATTAATTTACAAAATTAAATCTTTGCATATTAATATTTGAAAAGTAGAACTTAAATATGAATATTTGAAAATAAAATAATTAAATATTAATATTTGAAAATTAAATATTTAAATATTAATATTTGAAAATTAAATATTTAAATATTAATATTTGAAAATTAGAAATTAAATAATAATATTTGAAAATTAAATAATTAAATATTAATTTGCAAAATTAAATATTTAAATATTAATATTTGAAAATTAGAAATTAAATACTAATATTTGAAATTTTAATAATCAAATATTAATTTACAAAATTAAATATTTGAATATTAATATTTGAAAATTAGAAATTAAATATTAATATTTGAAAATTAAATAATTAAATATTAATTTTTGAAAATTAAATAATCAAATATTAATTTACAAAATTAAATATTTAAATATTAATATTTGAAAATTAAATAATTAAATATTAATTTACAAAATTAAATATTTGAATATTAATATTTGAAAATTAGAAATTAAATATTAATTTTTGAAAATTAAATAATCAAATATAAATTTACAAAATTAAATATTCAAATATTAATATTTGAAAATTAGAAATTAAATATTAATATTTGAAAATTAGAAATTAAATATTAATATTTGAAAATTAAATAATTAAATATTAATTTACAAAATTAAATATTCAAATATTAATATTTGAAAATTAGAAATTAAATATTAATTTACAAAATTAAATATTTAAATATTAATATTTGAAAATTAAATAATCAAATATTAATTTACAAAATTAAATATTTGAATATTAATATTTGAAAATTAGAAATTAAATATTAATATTTGAAAATTAAATATTTAAATATTAATATTTGAAAATTAGAAATTGAATATTAATATTTGAAAATTAGAAATTAAATATTAATATTTGAAAATTAAATAACTAAATTTTAATTTTTGAAAATTAAATAATTAAATATTAATTTACAAAATTAAATTTTTATATATTAATATTTGAAAATTAAATAATCAAATATTAATTTACAAAATTAAATATTTGAATATTAATATTTGAAAATTAGAAATTAAATATTAATATTTGAAAATTAAATAATTAAATATTAATATTTGAAAATTAAATATTTAAATATTAATATTTGAAAATTAGAAATTGAATATTAATATTTGAAAATTAAATAATTAAATATTAATATTTGAAAATTAAATAATTAAATATTAATATTTGAAAATTAAATAATTAAATATTAATTTACAAAATTAAATATTTAAATTTTAATATTTGAAAATTAGAAATTAAATATTAATATTTGAAAATTAAATAATTAAATAATAATTTTTGAAAATTAAAT
>CM076242.1:24571965-24593917 GCA_038380155.1 Pseudococcus jackbeardsleyi
CCTGCGATTTTGAATATGAATTTATGGTCAAATCAACGTGGTTGGTTAAAAAACTGCTGCTGTGATAATTATCCAACGTAATATTTATTCGTTAGTTAGGTAATTCAATTACGTAAGTATTAAATAATAATGACTAGAATTATCAAATAACTAGAAAATATTGAAACCAAGTTCATGACTAGATAATCTCTAGATATGTTATTCTTTCAGAATATTGTGATTCAATCGATCCTGCCTGTTAGCTCAAGCGGTCAGTAATCTATTTTCGAACAGCGGTCTCTGATTATTTTTCGGTAAGCTATTTCAAACGTAATAGTTGTGATTTATTTGTGATTTTAAATACGGCTTGAAAATTTTCTTTTTAATTTTAACTGAAAGTGATCGCTTCTAGTGATACGCTGGGTATAATATGTACTGTGACGTAAAATATCTCGTGTAGCGCCATCTCGCTGTGATGATGCTTTTCGGTTTGATTTTGTCAAAATTATATTGTGTGATTGTTTCTGTGAGAATTATATTCAATACTTTAATTGTATTCACATTTAACGGTATTGATTATATTAGACCAGAAAATGATTGGATTTCGCTGATTCGTGATGAAGTCAAAATACTATTGAAAATTTTGATCGTATTTATGTACAATGATAACCGAAAATGATAAATTTTATAACTCGAATGTGTTATATTTAGATCGATGACCAAAAAGAATTAATATTTACGCTTGTCAAACGTTATAGTGTCCGTTGATCGAATCCAATTTAATCTCGAGTTCTCAAAAGTGAATTCAGGTAATTGATAACAATTATACTTGTTTAAATACGTATAATTTTATAAAAATTAACTCAAATGTGTTATTTTAGATTATCTCCGGAAGATTTTGCTCTATTTGTCAAGCCGGATTTCATTTTTAATCGACATTCTGGCGTTGATTATTCACAAAAGCCGAATACCAGGTAATTGAATTTTATTTTCAAATATTTTTAATCTATCAAATTTTAACCCAAATGTGCAACTTAGATTTCGTAGAAATAGAATGATAACGTGTTGGAACCCAAAATTGTTTAAAAAGAAAAAGTAATGGCTGAAATTCCGAAGGCTGCCAAAGTTTTAATATTAATGAAGTAATTTGAATAGTTTATTTTCATTGTGAATTTTTTGCTTTTTGCTTTTGTTATTCTTTCGTTGTAAAATTTCAATTTTTCTTGTATTCGAGTAAAATGTCTTCGATTTTAATGAAGGTAAGTGGTAGTGGCTATATACCACCACCACGACGCTCTTCATAATGCATTCATCAATTGAATTAAATAACATTCAACTGATGATGATCAAAATCGAAAAACGACAGAAATTGTCGAAGGAGGGTAACGCGATCGATGACAAAAAGCAGAACTTTAATCAAAATTGAAAGCCCTTCCAGTGGCGCAGAAAATCGACCGCTAAAATTTCAAAATTTCAAATTTAAGGACAAAAAATTACAACCGCTTTTGTGCTGGTGAAAAAACTTGACAGTGTTGTTAATTTATATCCCATTACTTCGCAGGAAGGCAGTATAAATATGCCTATGGCTGTTTGCCCTTGTAAGACCACCCATGGCGCTGATGGGCCTGCATACCGACCAAAACCGCTCCCGACGTTATCGAAAACTTAATCTGTGCCCTCATGTATCATAAATCATGTATTCGTCAATTGTTCAAATCACAGTATAGACGTTGGCTCCGGGCGCAGAAGAGCCGCTTCCTAACCCGGTTACAGTGCTGTGTCGAAAGGTGTGAGCTACATTATTTATCAGAATCGTAATCGCGAGACGGCAAATTCGATTCGAAACGATTAAGTACGACATTGCACGGCAAAATATTCTAAGTACATGATGAATTAGAATCTAAAAAAGAGATTTCTAATTATCAAAATCGTGCAATACACGTGGCTGAAACCCACGTGGCATCTCCTGAACAATACGTTGTTGCTGCATTAACAGCAAATTGACACTGATTGTGCAAAATTCAGCTAAAATGGAAACGCGAAAATTGCAGAATGCCCAGCTGCGCGCTCAATGCGCGCTTCGAAACTCACGCAAACGCGCCACCTGGAATCGACGCCACGCGAGCTGGCTAGATCAAAAGTTCTACCCCACCTCGCTTTGATGAATTTGTATGGCTGCCAATTCTAGCGCCAGAACACAGCAAGAGTTCCCGCGGCCAAGCGGGATCAAATGTTCCGACGCCACGGTCTCCGGCTGCATTTTCGCAGCTGCCGCGAACCAGCAAATGATGGTTCCGCTGCAGCCACAACAACTTGCTAGCCTGCAAGTTAACAGCAAGCTGCGCCGTCGCAGCTGCTCACCAACAAAGGATTACGCAGCAGCTCCAGCAACAACAGAATCAACCGCAGCAAGCTGCGCGTTGATGCAAAATGTGCCGCTGCAACAACCGAATCTGGCTGTAAACCAACCGATTCCACAACCGAATCAAATTGTCCAACAATATCGAAATTGTGCAGCAAGAAAAATCAACAGATGTTGAATCAACTTGCAAATGGTAACATGATAACGTCCATGAAAAACTGACGTTGACATGAACATCCACGAGGCGAATCAACGCATACATTAAATGATCCAGAATTTTCAACCCACCGGCAAATCAACACAGCAGCCGGCTGCAAACCAGCCGGAACAACAACAACCTGCTCGGAATCAGCCTAGACGTCGCCGAAACCGAAATAGACGAGGAGTTGAAGAAGCCGGAAGAGGTGCTGGTCCTGCTGGAAGAGGCGCTGGTCGTGGCGGAAGAGGTGCTGGTCGTGGTGGCAGAGGAGCACGAACCAGACAGCTCCCGCCAGAACCAACTGCTGCCCAACGCTTACAAAATGTAAGAAATGCGAACAACGCGCGCCGTGCAGAAGAACGTGCCGCCGGTAATGTTGGACGTGCTGGAAGGAACCAGCGTCCAACCCAGCAACGTAGCAAACGTCAATGCTGAGGCTTGCAGCTCCGGTGGTTAACAATCCACCTGACCTCCCTCCCCCGCCGACGACGCTTTGCTGATTTATTACCGTGCCGTATTAACTGGTGATTCTGGGACCATACAAATGGTCAATAATGGAATTTTTCCCATGCGTCATTGGGCCCAATACCTTCCTAGTTCATGGGAAATGGAGTATTATTAGACATAAGCGGAAGATTTAATTGCGTTCCATGAAAGGCAATTCCAAGCGAGCGACGACGCTCTCCAATTTTCAACAGAGACCTAACTATCGGGTCAGCTCATCTACAACCTTCGTGCTACCAGAATGTCATACTCAGCTGTCGTATGCATCGGAGAAATCGACACGCAGTACGATGGGCTATCACGCGAAGATTGCGATAGACTCGTACTCAGCAGCCTTTTTGACGGCCGCATACCGCGCAGGAATACGAAGAATTGTATTCATGTAATCCCGACTCGCCACACAAACGAGCTGGCGAATAGGGTACTCTTCTCTGCGAAACAATAATTATGGGTCAGATAAGACCACCTCTCCCGGTTCGCCGCCGAGGTTGGTATTTACGTGATGAATCGAGAAATCGATGAAATCGTCAATCGGTATGACGCGCCCATGGAAAATGTCAACAATCGTCTCCGCTACTAACGGGAATATGATTAGCGAAAATCCTTGTCGCTCTGAACCAGAGAATGCACTTTTGGCACTCTTTCACGTGCCTGCAGAAGAGTACACAGATGACGATGAAGAAAATTAGAATACAATGCGAAAATGAGCATTACAAAATATGTTGAAGCTAGTCTTTTTCGATTTTTATAATTTTCGGCTATCATTAAAACTTTAATTTTGTCACAAAGAGACAAATTAAAGTACTCGTTTCCTATATATTCGACTAAAACTCGAATATAAATTCTATTTCAAAATATTCGACTAAAACTCGAATATAAATTTTGGATTTCAATATAGTTCGATCCAAAACTCGAATATAATATCAAAAGTAAATCTCGAATAAAAATTTCGATTTCGACTAACATAAATCGATCACAAAAGAGACGAATTAAAAATAAAATTTTCATTTCGATAAAAATTGAAAATATATAATAAACTGTCTCAATTAATATCGTTAAAGTGTTTATATTAAATTCATTTTCATTTTTTAATAAGGTCAACAAAAGATGACATATTAAAAAGCAAAAAGATACCTCGTTTTTGTTTTTCCCTTTTCCCCCATTTCCGGTTGACGTCAGCAAAGGATGACTCACCGAAAAAGAATCTATTTTTATTATTTTTCCTGTTTTACTAAAATTTTTGATGATGTCAGCAAAGAGATGACTCTCAAAAAATTTCATATTATTTTTTTCCTATTTAATAAGTTGTAAAAAAATTCAGAAGTAATTTTTTAATTTTGTTTTAATAAATTATCGTATTTTTCCTAAAGTAATACTTTTACTTTTTCCTTTATTAGAGGTATTACGAATTTTTAATTTTTTGTGGCTCTGAAAATGACCAAGAATTTTATCTGTGTTTTGTTTCTCTTTTTATAATTATAAGAGAAGTAATTATCGCTTTTTCTTAAATAAATATAAACGATTTGTTTTGTTCAAATGAGCAATTTTGTGTTTTTATTTTCATATAAAATGGTATGGAAAACTTACACAGGTACACATATGGACATAAGAATACTAAATACTATTCTACAAATAAATACTTCGATTTTTTAAAAATAAAATCTAATTCTACTTTTCAATGTTAAAGTCATGTTATTTACCAATCGACAGTTGTCTTCGATTCAGCTCAGATTTTGTTCCTGCATTCCATGGATACCCTGGTCATCAAGATTCAATTGCCAATCTACAGAAAGAAGATATGGAAAATACCTGGTGTTGGAAATACGACTACAAACATACGAATAAATATTGCTAATTAAATAATTAGCCAGTAATTTTCGTTTTGAACTCGTTCATACCGAATTATACAAACACATTATTTTGTCAGATGATTGCAAAATAATCATAACGAGTTGTTTTAAATAAAACAACGTTAGTATTCAAAAGGATACAACCCTATAATGTCGATTCTTCAGAATGGTTTTCAAAAATGAAAAATTTTTTCTGAAATCAAAAAAGACAAATACTCGAAATTAATTACAATACAATAATATTAAACAATTATTGGTTGTAAATATGCTGTATTCAAATGATATAATGAACTTTGAATTTTTCTTTGGTGGTTTAGCTACTTCGATCATGCTCTAGTTTTGGCCACTGAGCACCGGACGGACTCGCTTTGTCCAGAGATGGATGGTATGTAAAACATACCACGTTCCTCCCGGTCAAGTGATTTGCCATTCTGACTGGACATACGAACATTGCTTGAAGAATACCTAGAAATATTTCAAAAATTCGAAAGCATATACCACCAAATAAAACATTTGAATGACGACATTATATAATTCACCTAAAATTTCAACCATGCCACTCTCTAGTCAGGACTCTGCCTCGGCGTTCCTCCTAGTCCAGTGATTGCAATGAGATTGAAATATACGATGATCAAATGCTTCATCAAATAATTCGTTTTTTGAGATAGAATCAAATGAAATTCTATTTTTTCTGAAAATAGAAAACGAATGATTATGCAAATTTGTATAATAAAGTTCGAATTATTGGAACCTAAGTGAATTATACTCACTTTTTCCAGTTGGCTTGTACAGTATGCGACTTCGGTTAAATACTTGAGCAGCCAAACGGAAAATGTAAAAGTTATTCGATTTTCGTGTGAATAGACTTCTTGCTCGCAAGTTGGCCTATTTTGCATTGAAAATTCGTTGTACGAAAGTACAGCACTGCTGGTTTGGTATTTTCTCCTGTTGGAAAATCGAACATTTTAGTTTTATAACCTTAAATATGGTTAAATTTTTGCATAAAAATGAAAATATTCAGAGAGTCATAAAACAGACCTGAATAAATTAAAATTTGGTGAATTTTCCCATTCTTTTGTGAATTAGTCCAAAAGTGACTGAATTTCGAGTAAAACTTGATCCAAATTCCATACCAGAGGCCTAAAATATTATTGAAACAAACAAAAAATTAAACAAAAGAATTAATTTTTGATTTCAAACAGCAGTTTTGAAAATTTCTTTTGATAAATCAATACGTACTTGAAGAACGTTAGCAGCTTCAAGAGGACTCAACGGCTAACGATGTATGTATTTGATTCCAGTGACCATGGAATCTGAAACACACGTAAGACAAACACATGATTAAATATTCATGTTGTATTTTTTATTCTTTTTACTTTTATGCTTACTAATCACGTAACATTTAGCACCAGATAGTGCTATGTATTAAAGTCTTTGTCTTTTGAGCTACAGCTTCATCGAATTGAACTTGGTGAGGGTGAGGCTGGGCCCCCTCAATTGCGATTCAACTGCGTTGGATGTCCCGGATAGAAATATACCAATATGATTAAATATTCATATTTTTTCTATTTTGTATTTTTGTACCTTGTTTCGATCTTTTGATCGCTTTGTATATATTTTCCTTGTTTTTCTTGTTGTTTTTCTTTTGTTTTGTTGTTTTTCTTCTCTGTTACAGGTTTTTAATTGTTAAGTTTTTATTTTTAATTTTTAATTTTTTTATTATTAGCTATGCGCAGCGAGTCAAAAGATCGCTTTCCATGCCCAGTTTGCTACCACTCAAAAGTGTGTGGGGCAGTGTATACCCCTGGGTGGTATGGCTAATTCCACTGTGCGGTGAGCTGGTCTTTCACTCTTTTCTGTGAGTAGCTTCTGCTAGTCACTGGAAAGAATGAAGGGGCAGATGTCACGGTGGGAATATCCATACCTGCCAGGTGGTAACACTGGGCTGGTAGCGGAGCTCGTAGGTCCATGGCTAGAACCCATGGACCAAGCGCCATTAGCTAATTTACTTATGTACATAAAACGTTGTGTCGTTCCGCGACTGTGTAATTTATCCTGGCTATGCCAGAGAATATACTCTTTTCCGTGAAAGTAACTGTGTTATTATTCATGTGATCCCTCCGCGAGAGGAGAACTAGTGTTCTACTTTACTTACGGCACGGAGCCTTTACCGGAGGAATCTAACCTCACCCCTGCTTGTAAGGGAGGTCCGCACGATCACCTTCTACCTTATGGAAAGAAGGGGATCTAAACCCTTTCAAATATTAATATTAATTTGAAAATTAAATATTTAAATATTAATATTTGAAAATTAAATAATTAATAATATTTGAAAATTAAATAATTAAATATTAATATTTGAAAATTAAATATTTAAATATTAATATTTGAAAATTAAATAATTAAATATTAATATTACAAAATTAAATATTTAAATATTAATATTTGAAAATTAAATAATTAAATATTAATTTACAAAATTAAATATTTAAATATTAATATTTGAAAATTAGAAATTAAATATTAATATTTGAAAATTAAATATTAAATATTAATTTTGAAAATATAATTAAATATTAATATTACAAAATTAAATATTTAAATATTAATATTTGAAAATTAAATAATTAAATATTAATTTACAAAATTAAATATTTAAATATTAATATTTGAAAATTAAATAATTAAATATTAATATTACAAAATTAAATATTTAAATATTAATATTTGAAAATTAGAATAATTAAATATTAATATTTGAAAATTAAATAATTAAATATTAATTTTTGAAAATTAAATAATTAAATATTAATTTACAAAATTAAATATTTAAATATTAATATTTGAAAAATTAGAAATTAAATATTAATATTTGAAAATTAGATAATTAAATATTAATATTTGAAAATTAAATAATTAAATATTAATTTTTGAAAATTAAATAATTAAATATTAATTTACAAAATTAAATATTTAAATATTAATATTTGAAAATTAAATAATTAAATATTAATTTACAAAATTAAATATTTAAATATTAATATTTGAAAATTAGAATAATTAAATATTAATATTTGAAAATTAAATATTTAAATATTAATATTTGAAAATTAAATATTTAAATATTAATATTTGAAAATTAGAAATTAAATATTAATTTTTGAAAATTAAATAATTAAATATTAATATTACAAAATTAAATATTTAAATATTAATATTTGAAAATTAAATAATTAAATATTAATTTACAAAATTAAATATTTAAATATTAATATTTGAAAATTAAATAATTAAATATTAATTTACAAAATTAAATATTTAAATATTAATATTGAAAAATTAGAAATTAAATATTAATATTTGAAAATTAAATAATTAAATATTAATATTTGAAAATTAAATATTTAAATATTAATATTTGAAAATTAAATAAATTAAATATTAATATTTGAAAATTAAATAATTAAATATTAATATTTGAAAATTAAATAATTAAATATTAATATTTGAAAATTAAATAATTAAATATTAATATTACAAAATTAAATATTTAAATATTAATATTTGAAAATTAAAAATTAAATATTAATATTTGAAAATTAAATAATTAAATATTAATATTTGAAAATTAAATAATTAAATATTAATTTACAAAATTAAATATTTAAATATTAATGTTGAAAAATAATTAAATATTAATATTTGAAAATTAAATAATTAAATATTAATATTTGAAAATTAAATAATTAAATATTAATTTACAAAATTAAATATTTAAATATTAATATTTGAAAATTAGAAATTAAATATTAATATTTGAAAATTAAATAATTAAATATTAATATTTGAAAATTAAATAATTAAATGTTAATATTTGAAATTAAATATTTAAATATTAATATTTGGTCATCAAATAATTAAATAATAATTTTTGAAGAACCAAATAAATAAATATTAATATTTGAAAATTAAATCTTTAAATACAATAATTGAAAATTATAAATTGAATAATTAATATGTTAAAGATTTAATAATTAAATATTAATATTTGGTAAATAATTAAATATTAATTTACAAAATTGAATATTTTGAATAATAATGTTTGAAAATTAGAACAAATATTAATATTTGAGAGTTAAATAATTAAATATTAATATTTGAAAATTAGATAATTAAATATTAATATTTGAAAATTAAATAATTAAATATTAATGTTTGAAGGTCAAATAGCATTAAATATTAATTTCTGAAAATTAAATATTTAAAAATGTGTGTTTGAAAATTAAATAATTAAATATTAATATTTGAAAATTAAATATTTAAGATATTAATATTTGAAAATTAAATAGTTAAATATTAATATTTGAAAATTAAATGATCAAATATTAATATTACAAAATTAAATATTTAAATATTAATTAATGAAAATTAAATATTTAAATATTAATATTTGAAAATTAAATAATTAAATATTAATATTTGGTGTCAAATAATTAAATATTAATTTATGAAAATTAAATATTTAAATATTAATATTTGAAAATTAGATAATTAAACAATATTAATACTTTGAAAATTAAATAATTAAATTCTAATATTTGAAAATTAAATCATTAAATATTAATTTACAAAATTAAATATTTAAATGACCAATATTTGAAAATTAAACCAATTAAATATGAACTACAAAATTAAATAATTAAATATGTAATATTACAAAATTAAATAATTAAAAATGTATGTTGAAAATTGAAAATTAAATATTAATATTTGAAAATTAGATAATTAAATATTAATATTTGAGAGTCAAATATTTAACTAGGTTGTTTTTTGAAGAGATAAATAATTAAATGACCAAATTTACAAGATTCAAATATTTGGATATTAATATTTAATTAAATATTAATGTTAGAAAATGAAATAATTAAATATTAATATTTGAAAATTAAATATTTTAAAATATTAATGTTGAAAATTAAATATTTAAATATTAATATTTGAAAATTAAATATTTAGATATTAATGTTTGAAAATTGAGGGGAATTAAATGTTAGTATTTGAAAATTAAATAATCAAATATTAAGATTTGAAAATTAAATATTTAAATATTAATGTTTGAAAATTAAATAATCAAATGATTTGAAAATTAAATATTTGAATATTAATATTTGAAAATTAGAAATTAAATATTAATATTTGAAAATTAAATAATTAAATTCTAATTTTTGAAGAAATTAAATGATCAAATGTTAATTTACGTTAAGTATTTAAACCTTAATATTTGAAAATTAGAAATTAAATATTAATATTTGACACAGAAATAATTAAATGATTAGTAGTTGGGCTAAATATTTAAATTTTTAATATTTGAAAATTAAGAGGTAAGAAATATTAATATTTGAAAATTAATTAATTTAGAAATATTAATATTTGAAAATTAAATAATTAAATAATAATTTTTTGAGAAATTAAATAAATAATCATTTATTTACAAATTAAAATATTTAAATATCAATATTTGATAATTAGAAATTAAATATTAATCTTTGGTGCATAAATAATTAAATATTAGTGTTTGGTGAATGGTGAAATATTAATTTACAAATTTAAATATTTGAATAATAATATTTGAAAATTAGATAATTAAATTTTAATATTTGAAAATTAAATAATTAAATATTAATATTACAAAATTAAATATTAAAATATTAATATTTGAAAATTAGAAATTAAATATTAATATTTGAAAATTAGATAATTAAATATTAATATTTGAAAATTAAATAATTAAATGTTAATTTTACAAAATTAAATATTTAAACATTAATATTTGAAAATTAGAAATTAAATATTAGTATGTTGAAAATTGAATAATTCAAATAATAATGTTGGAAAATTAAATGGTGTCTTAATATTTGAAAATCAAATAATTAAATATTAATTTATAAGAACAAATATTTTGAATAGTAATATTTGAAAATTAGATAATTAAATATTAATATTTGAAAATTAAATAATTAAATTCTAATTTTTGAAAATTAAATAATCAAATACAATTTGTACAAAATTAAATATTTAAATATTAATTTTTGAAAATTAGAATAATTAAATATTAATATTTGAAAATTAAATGTTGAAATGTGTGTTTGAAAATTAAATAATTAAATATTAATATTACCACAAAAATTAAAATATTTGAATATTAATATTTGAAAATTAGAAAATTAAATATTAATATTTAAATTAAATAATTAAATATTAATATTTAAGAATTAAATAATCAAATATTAATATTTACAAATTAAATATTCAAATTTTAATTTGAGAAAATTAGATAATTAAATACTAATATTTGAAAATTACATAATTAAATATTAATATTTGAAAATTAAATAATTAAATAATAATTTTTGAAAATTGAAAATTTAATTATTATTATTTTAAAATTAAATGCTTAAATATTAATATTTGAAAATGAAATATTTAAATATTAATATTTGAAGATTAAATAATTAAATATTAATATTTGAGAAATTAAATAACTAAATTTTAATTTTTGAAATTAAATATTTAAATATTAATATTTGAAAATTAAATAATTAAATATTAATATTACAAAATTAAATATTTACAGATAATAATATTTGAGAATTAAATAATCAAATATTAATTTACAAAATTAAATATTTGAATATTAACATTTGAAGAAATTAGAAATTAAATAATAATATTTAGAGAACAAGATAATTAGAAATATTAATATTTGAAAATTAAATATTTTAAATATTAATATTTGAAAGTTAGATAATTAGTAATATTAATTGAAAGAAATTAAATAATTAAATATTAATATTTGAAAGTCAAATATTTAAATATTAATATTTGACAAAATTAGAGTGAATATTAATATTTGAAAATTAAATAGTCAAATATTAATATTTGAAGAACAAATAATTAAATATTAATATTTGAACATTAAATATTTAAATTTTAATATTTGAAGATTAAGAAATTAAATATTAATGTTTGAAATTTAGATAATTAAAATGTTAATATTTTGAAAATTAGAAAATTAAATATTAATATTTGAAAATTAAATAATTAAATATTAATATTTGAAAGTGGAAATAATTAAATATTAATATTTGAAAATTCGATATTTAAATATTAATATTTGAAAATTAAAATAATTAAATATTAATATTTGAAAATTAAATAATTAAATATTAATATTTTAGTAATTGAATATATAAATATTAATATTTGAAAATTAGAAATTAAATAATTAAATATTAATTTTTGAAAATTAAATAATTAAATATTAATATTCAAAAATTAGAAAATAAATATTAAAAATTGAAAATTAGAAATTAAATATTAATATTTGAAAATTAAATAATTAAATTTTAATATTATAAAAATTAAATATTTAAATATTAATATTTGAAAATTAAATAATTAAATATTAATATTTGAAAATTAAATAATTAAATATTAATTTTTTTGAAGAAATTAAATAATTAAATATTAATTTACAAAATTAAATATTTAAATATTAATATTTTGAATAAATTAAATAATTAAATATTAATTATTACAAAATTAAATAATTAAATATTAACATTACAAAATTAAATATTGAAATATTAATATTTGAAAATTGAAAATTAAATATTAATATTTGAAAATTAAATAAGTAAATATTAATGTTTGAAAAATTAAATAATTAAATATTAATTTTTGAAAATTAGAATAATTAAATATTAATATTTGAAAATTAAATAATTAAATATTAATTCTACAAAATTAAATATTTAAATATTAATATTTGGAAATTAGAAATTAAATATTAATATTTGAAAATTAAATAATTAAATATTAATTTTTGAAAACAATGATGTTGTTTTTTTTTTTATTCTACTACTTTATTGTATTGGCGCTTGTGTTGTATGGCCCAGCGAAAGCGCGTTGCCTGGGGTCGTCTCGTCATGGTTATGAGGTCAGGTCGTCAATGGTTAAATAGTTAAATAATGTTAATATTTGAAAATTAAATGATTCTAGGTCGTCTTGAATATTAATATTTGAAAATTAAATATTTAAATATTAATATTTGAAGATTAAATAATTAAATATTAATATTTGGAAAATTAAATAATTAAATATTAATATTTGAAAATTAAATGAATTAAAATATTAATATTACAAAATTAAATAATTTAAAATATTAATATTTGAAAATTAAATAATTAAAATAATTAATTTTACAAAAATTAAATATTTAAATATTAATATTTGAGAGGAATTAGAAATTAAATATTAATATTTTGAAAATTAGAAATTAAATATTAATATTTGAAAATTAAATAATTAAATATTAATTTACAAAATTAAATATTTAAATCTTAATATTTGAAAATTAGAAATTAAATATTAATATTTGAAAATTAGAAATTAAATATTAATATTTGAAAATTAAATATTAATTTTTGAAAATTAAATAATTAAATATTCATTTACAAAATTAAATATTTGAATATTAATATTTGAAAATTAAATAATTAAATATTAATTTACAAAATTAAATATTTGAATATTAATATTTGAAAATTAGAAATTAAATATTAATATTTGAAAATTAAATAATTAAATATTAATATTTGAAAATTAAATATTTAAATATTAATATTTGAAAATTAGAAATTAAATATTAATATTTGAAAATTAAATAATTAAATATTAATATTTGAAAATTAAATATTTAAATATTAATATTTGAAAATTAGAAATTGAATATTAATATTTGAAAATTAAATAATTAAATACCTATTAATATTTGAAAATTAAATAATTAAATATTAATTTACAAAATTAAATATTTAAATTTTAATATTTGAAAATTAGAAATTAAATATTAATATTTGAAAATTAAATAATTAAATATTAATATTTGAAAATTAAATATTTAAATATTAATATTTGAAAATTAGAAATTGAATATTAATATTTGAAAATTAAATAATTAAATATTAATATTTGAAAATTAAATAATTAAATATTAATATTTGAAAATTAAATAATTAAATATTAATTTACAAAATTAAATATTTAAATTTTAATATTTGAAAATTAGAAATTAAATATTAATATTTGAAAATTAAATAATTAAATGATAATTTTTGAAAATTAAATAAATAAATATTTATTTACAAAATTAAATATTTAAATATTAATTTATGAGAATTGAATAATTAAATATTAATTTACAAAATTAAATATTAATATTTGAAAATTAAATAATTAAATATTAATATTTGAAAATTAAATATTTAAATATTAATATTTGAAAATGAGAAATTAAATATTAATATTTGAACAGTAAATACTTAAATATTAATATTTGAAAATTAAATAATTAAATAATAATTTACAAAATTAAATATTTAAATATTAATATTTGAAAATTAGAAAATAAATATTAATATTTGAAAATTAAATAATTAAATATTAATTTTGAAAATTAAATATTTAAATATTAATATTTGAAAATTGAATAATTAAATATTAATATTTGAAAATTAAATATTTAAATATTAATTTTTGAAAATTTAATAATTAAATATTAATTTACAAAATTAAATATTTAAATATTAATATTTGAAAATTAAATAATTAAATATTAATATTTGAAAATTAAATAATTAAATATTAATATTTGAAAATTAAATATTTAAATATTAATATTTGAAAATTAGAAATTTAAATATTAATATTTGAAAATTAAATAATTAAATATTAATATTTGAAAATTAAATAATTAAATATTAATATTTGAAAATTAAATAAATAAATATTAATTTACAAAATTAAATATTTAAATATTATTATTTGAAAATTAAATAATTAAATATTAATATTTGAAAATTAGAAATTAAATATTAATATTTGAAAATTAAATATTTAAATATTAATATTTGAAAATTAAAAATTTAAATATTAATATTTGAAAATTAAATATTAAATATTAATATTTGAAAATTAAATAATTAAATATTAATATTACAAAATTAAATATTTAAATATTAATATTTGAAAATTAGAAATTTTCAAATATTAATATTTGAAAATTAAATAATCAAATATTAATATTTGAAAATTAAATATTTAAATATTAATATTTGAAAATTAAATAATTAAATATTAATATTTGAAAATTAAATATTTAAATATTTAATATTTGAAAATTAAATAATTAAATATTTAATTTACAAAATTAAATATTTAAATATTAATATTTGAAAATTAGATAATTAAATATTAATATTTGAAAATTAAATAATTAAATATTAATATTTGAAAATTAAATAATTAAATATTAATTTACAAAATTAAATATTTAAATATTAATATTTGAAAATTAGAAATTAAATATTAATATTTGAAAATTAAATAATTAAATATTAATATTTGAAAATTAAATAAATTAAATATTAATATTTGAAAATTAAATAATTAAATATTAATTTACAAAATTAAATATTTAAATATTAATATTTGAAAA
Source organism: Pseudococcus jackbeardsleyi (assembly GCA_038380155.1). Lineage (NCBI taxonomy): Eukaryota > Metazoa > Arthropoda > Insecta > Hemiptera > Pseudococcidae > Pseudococcus > Pseudococcus jackbeardsleyi. The sequence continues at coordinate 24,587,418 of CM076242.1, forward strand.
TTAAATAATTAAATATTAATTTACAAAATTAAATATTTAAATATTAATATTTGAAAATTGAAAATTAAATATTAATATTTGAAAATTAAATAATTAAATATTAATATTTGAAAATTAAATATTTAAATATTAATATTTGAAAATTAAATAATTAAATATTTAATATTTGAAAATTAAATAATTAAATATTAATATTTGAAAATTAAATAATTAAATATTAATTTACAAAATTAAATATTTAAATATTAATATTTGAAAATTAAATAATTAAATATTAATATTACAAAATTAAATATTTAAATATTAATATTTGAAAATTAAATAATTAAATATTAATATTACAAAATTAAATATTTAAATATTAATATTTGAAAATTAAAATTAAATATTAATATTTGAAAATTAAATAATTAAATATTAATATTTGAAAATTAAATAATTAAATATTAATATTTGAAAATTAAATATTAAATATTAATATTTGAAAATTAAATAATTAAATATTAATATTTGAAGAATAAATTGAATTTCAATTAATATTTGAAAATTAAATAATTAAATATTAATTTTACAAAATTAATATTTAAATTTTAATATTTGAAAATTAGAATATTAATATTAATATTTGAAAATGAAATTAATAAATATTAATATTTAAAAATTAAATATTAAATATTAATTTTGAAAGATTAAATATTTAAATATTAAATTTTAAAAAATTAAATGTTAAAATATTAATATTTGAAAATTAAATAAATTAAATTATTAATTTTTAGAAAATTAAATAATTAAATATTAATATTTGAAAATTAAAATATAATTATTAATATTTGAAAATTAAAATTTAAATATTTAATATTTGAAAAATTAAATATAATTAAATATTAATTTTGAAAAATTAAATATTAAATATTAATTTACAAAATTAAATATTTAAATATTAATATTTGAAAATTAAAAATTAAATATTAATATTTGAAAATTAATAATTAAATATTAATATTTGAAAATTAAATAATTAAATATTAATATTTGAAAATTAAATATTTAAATATTAATATTTGAAAATTAGAAATTAAATATTAATATTTGAAAATTAAATAATTAAATATTAATATTTGAAAATTAAATAATTAAATATTAATTTACAAAATTAAATATTTAAATATTAATATTTGAAAATTAGAAATTAAATATTAATATTTGAAAATTAAATAATTAAATATTAATATTTGAAAATTAAATAATTAAATATTAATATTTGAAAATTAAATAATTAAATATTAATATTTGAAAATTAAATAATTAAATATTAATATTTGAAAATTAAATAATTAAATATTAATATTTGAAAATTAAATAATTAAATATTAATATTTGAAAATTAAATAATTAAATATTAATATTTGAAAATTAAATAATTAAATATTAATATTTGAAAATTAAATATTTAAATATTAATATTTGAAAATTAAATAATTAAATATTAATATTTGAAAATTAAATAAATAAATATTAATTTACAAAATTAAACATTTAAATATTAATATTTGAAAATTAGGAATTAAATATTAATATTTGAAAATTAAATAATTAATTATTAATTTTTGAAAATTAAATAATTAGATATTAATTTACAAAATTAAATGTTTAAATATTAATATTTGAAAATTAGAAATTAAATATTAATATTTGAAAATTAAATATTAATATTTGAAAATTAAATAATTAAATATTAATTTTTGAAAATTAAATAATTAAATATTAATTCACAAAATTAAATATTTAAATATTAATATTTGAAAATTAGAAATTAAATATTAATATTTGAAAATTAGAAATTAAATATTAATTTTTGAAAATTGAATAATTAAATATTAATTTTTGAAAATTAAATAATTAAATATTAATTTTCAAAATTAAATATTTAAATATTAATATTTAAAAATTAGAAATTAAATAAAAATATTTGAAATTTAAATAACTAAATAATAATTTACAAATTTAGATATTTAAATATTAATATTTGTAAATTAAATAATTAAATATTAATATTTGAAAATTAAATAATTAAATATTAATATTTGAAAATTAAATAATTAAATATTAATATTTTAAAATTAAATAATTAAATATTAATTTATAAAAATAAAAATTTAAATATTAATATTTGAAAATTAGAAATGAAATATTAATAATTGAAAATTAAATAATTAAATATTAATATTTGAAAATTAAATAATTAAATATTAATTTACAAAATTAGATATTTAAATATTAATATTTGAAAATTAGAAATTGAATATTAATATTTGAAAATTAAATATTTAAATATTAATATTTGAAAATTAAATAATTAAATATTAATTTACAAAATTAAATATTTAAATATTAATATTTGAAAATTAGAAATTAAATATTAATATTTGAAAATTAAATATTTAAATATTAATATTTGAAAGTTAGAAATTGAATATTAATATTTGAAAATTAGATAATTAAATATTAATATTTGAAAATTAAATAATTAAATATTAATATTTGAAAATTAGAAATTAAATATTAATATTTGAAAATTAAATATTTAAATATTAATATTTGAAAATTAAATAATTAAATATTAATATTACAAAATTAAATATTTAAATATTAATATTTGAAAATTAGAAATTAAATATTAATATTTGAAAATTAAGTAATTAAATATTAATATTTGAAAATTAAATAATTAAATATTAATTTACAAAATTAAATATTTAAATTTTAATATTTGAAAATTAGAAATTAAATATTAATATTTGAAAATTAAATAATTAAATATTAATATTTGAAAATTAAATATTTAAATATTAATTTACAAAATTAAATATTTAAATATTAATATTTGAAAATTAGAAATTAAATATTAATATTTGAAAATAAATAATTAAATATTAATTTTTGAAAATTAAATAATTAAATATTAATATTTGAAAATAAAATAATTAAATATTAATTTACAAAATTAAATATTTGAATATTAATATTTGAAAATTAGAAATTAAATATTAATATTTGAAAATTAAGTAATTAAATATTAATATTTGAAAATTAAATATTTAAATATTAATTTACAAAATTAAATATTTAAATTTTAATATTTGAAAATTAGAAATTAAATATTAATATTTGAAAATTAAATAATTAAATATTAATATTTGAAAATTAAATATTTAAATATTAATATTTGAAAATTAGAAATTGAATATTAATATTTGAAAATTAAATATTTAAATATTAATATTTGAAAATTAAATATTTAAATATTAATATTTGAAAATTAAATAATTAAATATTAATATTTGAAAATTAAATAATTAAATATTAATATTTGAAAATTAAATATTAAATATTAATATTTGAAAATTAGAAATTAAATATTAATATTTGAAAATTAAATAATTAAATATTAATTTTTGAAAAATTAAATATTTAAATATTAATATTTGAAAATTAGAAATTAAATATTAATATTTGAAAATTAAATAATTAAATATTAATATTTGAAAATAAAATAATTAAATATTAATTTACAAAATTAAATATTTAAATATTAATTTTTGAAAATTGAATAATTAAATATTAATTTACAAAATTAAATATTTAAATATTAATATTTGAAAATTAAATAATTAAATATTAATTTACAAAATTAAATATTTGAATATTAATATTTGAAAATTAGAAAATAAATATTAATATTTGAAAATTAAATAATTAAATATTAATTTTTGAAAATTAAATAATCAAATATTAATTTACAAAATTAAATATTCAAATTTTAACATTTGAAAATTAGAAATTAAATACTAATATTTGAAAATTAGAAATTAAATATTAATATTTGAAAATTAAATAATTAAATAATAATTTTTGAAAATTAAATAATTAAATATTAATTTACAAAATTAAATATTTAAATATTAATATTTGAAAAATGAAAATTAAATATTAATATTTGAAAATTAGAAATTAAATATTAATATTTGAAAATTAAATAACTAAATTTTAATTTTTGAAAATTAAATAATTAAATATTAATTTACAAAATTAAATATTTGAATATTAATATTTGAAAATTAAAAAATCAAATATTAATTTACAAAATTAAATATTTGAATATTAACATTTGAAAATTAGAAATTAAATATTAATATTTGAAAATTAAATAATTAAATATTAATATTTGAAAATTAAATATTTAAATATTAATATTTGAAAATTAGAAATTAAATATTAATATTTGAAAATTAAATAATTAAATATTAATATTTGAAAATTAAATATTTAAATATTAATATTTGAAAATTAGAAATTGAATATTAATATTTGAAAATTAAATAATTAAATATTAATATTTGAAAATTAAATAATTAAATATTAATTTACAAAATTAAATATTTAAATTTTAATATTTGAAAATTAGAAATTAAATATTAATATTTGAAAATTAAATAATTAAATATTAATATTTGAAAATTAAATATTTAAATATTAATATTTGAAAATTAGAAATTGAATATTAATATTTGAAAATTAAATAATTAAATATTAATATTTGAAAATTAAATAATTAAATATTAATATTTGAAAATTAAATAATTAAATATTAATATTTGAAAATTAAATATTTAAATATTAATATTTGAAAATTAGAAATTAAATATTAATATTTGAAAATTAAATAATTAAATATTAATATTTGAAAATTAAATAATTAAATATTAATATTTGAAAATTAAATAATTAAATATTAATTTACAAAATTAAATATTTTAATATTAATAATTGAAAATTAAATAATTAAATATTAATTTTTGAAAATTAAATAATTATATATTAATTTTTGAAAATTAGAAATTAAATATTAATATTTGAAGATTAAATAATTAAATATTAATTTACAAAATTAAATATTTGAATATTAATATTTGAAAATTAGAAATTAAATATTAATATTTGAAAATTAAATAATTAAATATTAATATTTGAAAATTAAATAATTAAATATTAATTTACAAAATTAAATATTTGAATATGAATATTTGAAAATTAGAAATTTAAATATTAATATATGAAACTTAAATCATTTAATAATAATTTTTGAAAAGTAAATAATTAAATATTAATTTACAAAATTAAATATTTGAACATTAATATTTGAAAATTAGAAATTAAATATTAATATATGAAAATTAGAAATTGAATATTAATATTTGAAAATTAAAGAATTAAATATTAATTTTTGAAAATTAGATAATTAAATATTAATTTACAAAATTGAATATTTATATCTTACCATTTGAAAATTAAATAATTAAATATTAATTTACAAAATTAATTATTTAAATATTAATATTTGAAAAGTAGACATTAAATATTAATATTTGAAAATTAAATAATTAAATATTAATATTTGAAAATTAAATATTTAAATATTAATATTTGAAAATTAAATATTTAAATATTAATATTTGAAAATTAGAAATTGAATATTAATATTTGAAAATTAAATAATTAAATATTAATTTACAAAATTAAATATTTAAATATTAATATTTGAAATTTAGAAATTAAATATTATTATTTGAAAATTAAAAAATTGAATATTAATATTACAAAATTAAATATTTAAATATTAATATTTGAAAATTAGAAATTAAATATTAATATTTGAATATTTAATAATTAAATATTAATTTTTTACTATTAAATAATTAAATGTTAATTTACAAAATTAAATATTTAAATATTAATATTTGAAAATTAAATAATTAAATATTAATTTACAAAATTAAATATTTAAATATTAATATTTGAAAATTAGAAATTGAATATTAATATTTGAAAATTAAATAATTAAATATTAATTTACAAAATTAAATATTTAAATATTAATATTTGAAAATTAGAAATTTAATATTAATATTTGAAAATTAAATAATTAAAAATTAATATTTGAAAATTAAATAATTAAATATTAATTTACAAAATTAAATATTCAAATATTAATATTTCAAAATTAGAAATTTAATATTAATATTTGAAAATTAAATAATATATTAATATTTGAAAATTAAATAATTAACTATTAATTTACAAAATTAAATATTTAAATATTAATATTTGAAAATTAGAAATTAAATATTAATATTTGAAAATTAAATATTTAAATATTAATATTTGAAAATTAAATATTTAAATATTAATATTTGAAAATTAGAAATTAAATATTAATATTTGAAAATTAAATAATAAAATATGAATAATTGAAAATTAAATAATTAAATAATAAGTTACAAAATTAACTATTTAAATATTAATATTTGAAAATTAAATAATTAAATATTAATTTACAAAATTAAATATTTAAATATTAATATTTGAAAATTAGAAATTGAATATTATTATTTTAAAATTAAATAATTAAATATTAATATTACAAAATTAAATATTTAAAT
>CM076242.1:24594417-24609629 GCA_038380155.1 Pseudococcus jackbeardsleyi
ATTAATATTTAATTATTTAATTTTCAAAAATTAATATTGAATTATTTAATTTTTAAATACTAATATTCAATTTCTAATTTTCAAATATTAATATTTAAATATTTAATTTTGTAAATTAATATTTAATTATTTAATTTTCAAAAATTAATATTTAATTATTTACTTTTCAAATATTAATATTTAAATATTTAATTTTGTACTTATATTAATATTTAATTATTTAATTTTCAAAAAATAATATTTAAATATTTAATTTACAAATATTAATATTTAATTATTTAATTTTCAAATATTAATATTTAAATATTTAATTTTGTAAATTAATATTTAATTATTTAATTTTCAAATATTAATATTTAATTATTTAATTTTCAAATATTAATATTTAATTATTTAATTTTCAAAAATTAATATTTAATTACTTATTTAATTTTTAAATATTAATATTTAATTATTTAATTTTCAAATATTAATATATAAATATTTAATTTTGTAAATTAATATTTAATTAATTAATTTTCAAAAATTAATATTTAATTATTTAATTTTCAAAAATTAATATTTAAATTCTAATTTTCCAATATTAATATTTAAATATTTAATTTTGTAAATTAATATTTAATCATTTAATTTTCAAATATTAATATTTAAATATTTAATTTTCAAATATTAATATTTAAATATTTAATTTTGTAAATAAATATTTAATTATTTAATTTTCAAATATTAATATTTAAATATTTAATTTTGTAAATTAATATTTAATTATTTAATTTTCAAAAATTAATATTGAATTATTTAATTTTTAAATATTAATATCCAATTTCTAATTTTCAAATATTAATATTTAAATATTTAATTTTGTAAATTAATATTTAATTATTTACTTTTCAAAAATTGATATTCAATTATTTAATTTTCAAATATTAATATTTAAATATTTAATATTCAAAAATTAATATTCAATTATTTAATTTTCAAAAATTAATATTTAATTATTTAATTTTCAAATATTAATATTTAATTTCTAATTTTCAAATATTAATATTTAAATATTTAATTTTGTAAAATAATATTTAATTATTTAATTTTCAAATATTAATATTTAATTTCTAATTTTCAAATATTAATATTTAAATATTTAATTTTGTAAATTAATATTTAATTATTTAATTTTCAAAAATTAATATTTAATTATTTAATTTTCAAATATTAATATTTAAATATTTAATTTTGTAAATTAATATTTAAATATTTAATTTTCAAATATTAATATTTAAATATTTAATTTTGTAAATTAATATTTCATTATTTAATTTTCAAATATTAATATTGAAATATTTCATTTTGTAAATTAATATTTCATTATTTAATTTTCAAATATTAATATTTAAATATTTAATTTTGTAAAATAATATTTAATTATTTAATTTTCAAAAATTAATATTTAATTTCTAATTTTCAAATATTAATATTTAAATATTTAATTTTCAAATATTAATATTTAAATATTTAATTTTGTAAATTAATATTTCATTATTTAATTTTCAAAAATTAATATTTCATTATTTAATTTTCAAATATTAATATTTAAATATTTAATTTTGTAAAATAATATTTAAATATTTAATTTTGTAAAATAATATTTAATTATTTAATTTTCAAAAATTAATATTTAATTATTTAATTTTCAAATATTAATATTTAATTTCTAATTTTCAAATATTAATATTTAAATATTTAATTTTGTAAATTAATATTTAATTATTTAATTTTCAAAAATTAATATTTAATTATTTAATTTTCAAATATTAATATTTAAATTCTAATTTTCAAATATTAATATTTAAATATTTAATTTTGTAAATTAATATTTCATTATTTAATTTTCAAATATTAATATTTAATTTCTAATTTTCAAATATTAATATTTAAATATTTAATTTTGTAAATTAATATTTAATTATTTAATTTTCAAAAATTAATATTTAATTATTTAATTTTCAAATATTAATATTTCATTTCTAATTTTCAAATATTAATATTTAAATATTTAATTTTGTAAATTAATATATAAATATTTAATTTTCAAATATTAATATTTAATTATCTAATTTTCAAATATTAATATTTAAATATTTAATTTTGTAAATTAATATTTAATTATTTAATTTTCAAATATTAATATTTAATTATTTAATTTTCAAATATTAATATTTAAATATTTAATTTTGTAATATTAATATTTAATTATTTAATTGTCAAAAAGTAATATTTAATTATTTAATTTTCAAATATTAATATTTAATTTCTAATTTTCAAATATTAATATTTAAATATTTAATTTTGTAAATTAATATTTAATTATTTAATTTTCAAATATTAATTTTAAATTCCTTAATTTTCAAATATTAATATTTAAATATTTAATTTTGTAAATTATTATTTAATTATTTAATTTTCAAAAATTAATATTTAATTAATAATTTTCAAATATTAGTATTTAATTTCTAATTTTCAAATATTAAAATTTAAATATTTAATTTTGTAAATTAATATTTAATTATTTAATTTTCAAATATTAATATTTAATTTCTAATTTTCAAATATTAAAATTTAAATATTTAATTTTGTAAATTAATATTTAAATATTTAATTTTCAAATATTAATATTTAATTTCTAATTTTCAAATATTAATATTCAAATATTTAATTTTGTAAATTAATATTTAATTATTTTATTTTCAAATATTAATATTTAATTATTTAATTTTTAAAAATTAATATTTAAATATTTAATTTTGTAAATTAATATTTAATTATTTAATTTTCAAAAAGTAATATTTAATTATTTAATTTTCAAATATTAATATTTAATTTCCAATTTTCAAATATTAATATTTAAATATTAAATTTTGTAAATTAATATTTAATTATTTAATTTTCAAATATTAATATTTAATTATTTAATTTTCAAAAATCAATATTTAATTATTTAATTTTCAAAAATTAATATTTAATTCTTTAATTTTCAAATATTAATATTTAAGTTCTAGTTTTCAGATATTCATATTTAAATATTTAATTTTGTAAATTAATATTTAATTATTTAATTTTCAAATATTAATATTTAGTTATTTAATTTTCAAATATTAATATTTAAATATTTAATTTTGTAAATTAATATTTAATTATTTAATTTTCAAAAATTAATATTTAATTATTTAATTTTCAAATATTAATATTTAATTTCTAATTTTCAAATATTAATATTTAAATATTTAATTTTGTAAATTAATATTTAATTATTTAATTTTCAAAAATTAATATTTAATTGTTTAATTTTTAAATATTAATATTTAATTTCGAATTTTCAAATATTAATATGTAAATATTTAATTTTGTAAATTAATATTCAATTATTTAATTTTCAAATATTAATATTTAAATATTTAATTTTGTAAAATAATATTTAATTATTTAATTTTCAAATATTAATATTTAATTTCTAATTTTCAAATATTAATATTTAATTATTTAATTTTCAAAAATTAATATTTAATTATTTAATTTTCAAAAATTAATATTTAATTATTTAATTTTCAAATATTAATATTTAAATATTTAATTTTGTAAATTAATATTTAATTATTTAATTTTCGAAAATTAATCTTTAATTATTTAATTTTAAAATATTATTATTTAAATATGTAATTTTGTAAATTAGTATTTAATTATTTAAGTTTCAAAAATTAATATTTAATTATTTGATTTTCAAAAATTAATATTTAATTATTAAATGTTCAAATATTAATATTTAAATATTTAATTTTGTAAATTAATATTTAATTATTTAATTTTCAAAAATTAATATTTAATTATTTAATTTTCAAAAATTAATATTTAATTTCTAATTTTCAAATATTAATATTTAAATATTTAATTTTATAAATTAATATTTAATCATTTAAATTTCAAATATTAATATTTAATTATTTAATTTTCAAAAATTAATATTTAAATATTTATTTTTGTAAATTAATATTTAATTATTTAATTTTCAAAAATTAATATTTAATTATTCAATTTTCAAAAATTAATATTTAATTTCTAATTTTCAAATATTAATATTTGAATATTTAATTTTGTAAATCAATATTTAATTATTTAATTTTCAAATATTATTATTTAATTATTTAATTTTCAAAAATTAATATTTAATTATTTAATTTTCAAATATTAATATTTAATTATTTAATTTTCAAATATTATTATTTAATTATTTAATTTTGTAAATTAATATTTAATTATTTAATTTTCAAAAATTAATATTTAATTATTTAATTTTCAAATATTAATATTCAATTTCTAATTTTCAAATATTAATATTTAAATATTGAATTTTGTAAATTAATATTTAATTATTTAATTTTCAAAAATTAATATTTAATTATTCAATTTTCAAATATTAATATTTAAATATTTAATATTGTAAATTAATATTTAATTACTTAATTTTCAAATATTATTATTTAATTTTCAAAAATTAATATTTAATTTCTAATTTTCAAATATTAATATTTAAATATTTAATTTTGTAAATGAATATTTAATTATTTAATTTTCAAAAATTAATATTTAATTTTCAAATATTAATATTTAATTTCTAATTTTCAAATATTAATATTGAAATATTTAATTTTGTAAATTAATATTTAATTATTTAATTTTCAAATATTAATATTTAAATATTTAATTTTGTAAATTGATATTTGATTATTTAATTTTCAAAAATTAATATTTAATTATTTAATTTTCAAATATTAATATTTAATTATTTAATTTTCAAATATTAATATTTAAATATTTAATTTTGTAAAATTAATATTTAATTATTTAATTTTCAAAAATTAATATTTAATTATTTAATTTTCAAATATTAATATTTAAATATTTAATTTTGTAAAATAATATTTAATTATGTAATTTTCAAAAATTAATATTTAATTATTTAATTTTCAAATATTAATATTTAATTTCGAATTTTCAAATATTAATATTTAAATATTTTCTTTTGTAAATTAATAGTCAATGAGTTAATTTTCAAATATTCATATTTAAATATTTAAGTTTCAAACATTAATAGTTAATGATGTAATTTTCAAAAATTAATATTTAATTATTTAATTTTCAAATATTAATATTTAATTTCTAATTTTCAAATATTAATATTTAAATATTTAATTTTGTGAATTAATATTTAATTATTTATTTTCCACAATTAATATTTAATTATTTAATTTTCAAATATTAATATTTAAATATTTAATTTTGTAAATTAATATTTAATTATTTAATTTTCAAAAATTAATATTGAATTATTTAATTTTCAAATATTAATATTTAATGTCTAATTTTCAAATATTAATATTTAAATATCTAATTTTGTAAATTAAAATTTAATTATTTAATGTTCAAAAATTAATATTTAAGTATTTAATTTTCAAATATTAATATTTAAATATTTAATTTTGTGAATTAATATTTGATTATTTAATTTTCAAAAATTAATATTTAATTATTTAATTTTCAAATATTAATATTTAATTTCTAATTTTCAAATATTAATATTTAAATATTTAATTTTGTAAATTAATATTTAATTATTTAATTTTCAAAAATTAATATTTAATTATTTAATTTTCAAATATTAATATTCAATTATTAAATTTTCAAATATTAATATTTCAATATTTAATTTTGTAAATTAATATTTAATTATTTAATTTTCAAATTTTAATATTTAAATATTTAATTTTGTAAAATTAATATTTAATTATTTAATTTTCAAAAATTAATATTTAATTATTTAATTTTCAAAAATTAATATTCAATTATTTAATTTTCAAATATTAATATTTAAATATATAATTTTGTAAAATAATATTTAATCATTTAATTTTCAAAAATTAATATTTAATTATATAATTTTCAAATATTAATATTTAAATATTTAATTTTGTAAATTAATATTTAATTATTTAATTTTCAAAAATTAATATTTAATTATTTAATTTTCAAATATTAGTATTTAATTTCTAATTTTCAAATATTAATATTTAAATATTTAATTTTGTAAATTAATATTTAATTATTTAATTTTCAAAAATCAATATTTAAATATTTAATTGTGTAAATTAATATTTAATTATTTAATTTTCAAAAATTAATATTTAATTATTTACTTTTCAAATATTAATATTTAATTTCTAATTTTCAAATATTAATATTTAAATATTTAAATTTTTAAATTAATATTTAATTATTTAATTTTCAAAAATTAATATTTAATTATTTAATTTTCAAATATTAATATTTAAATATTTAATTTTGTACTTGAATTAATATTTAATTATTTAATTTTCAAAAATTAATATTTATTTATTTAATTTTCAAATATTAAGATGTCATTTCTAATTTTCAAATATTAATATTTAAATATTTAATTTTGTAAATTAATATTTAATTATTTAATTTTCAAAAATTAATATTTAATTATTTAATTTTCAAATATTAATATTTAATTATTTAATTTTCAAAAATTAATATTTAATTATTTAATTTTCAAATATTAATATTTAAATATTTAATTTTGTAAATTAATATTTAATTATTTAATTTTCAAAAATTAATATTTAATTATTCAATTTTCAAAAATTAATATTTAATTATTTAATTTTCAAATATTAATATTTAAATATTTAATTTTGTAAATTAATATTTAATTATTTAATTTTCAAATGTTAATATTTAAATATTTAATTTTGTAAATTAATATTTAATTATTTAATTTTCAAAAATTAATATTTTATTATTTAATTTTTAAATATTATTATTCAATTTCTAATTTTCAAAGATCAATATTTAAATATTTAATTTTGTAAATTAATATTTAGTTATTTAATTTTCAAAAATTAATATTTAATTATTTAATTTTCAAATATTAATATTTAAATATCTAATTTTGTAAATTAATATTTAATTATTTAATTTTCAAAAATTAATATTTAATTATTTAATTTTCAAATATTAATATTTAATTTCTAATTTTCAATTTTTAATATTTATTTTCTAATTTTTGAATATTAATATTTAATTATTTAATTTTCAAAAATTAATATTTAATTATTTAATTTTCAAATATTAATATTTAAATATTTAATTTTGTAAATTAATATTTAATTATTTAATTTTCAAAAATTAATATTTATTTATTTAATTTTCAAATATTAATATTTAATTATTTAATTTTCAAATATTAATATTTAAATAGTCACTTGTGTAAATTAATATTTAATTATTTAATTTTCAAATGTTAATATTTAAATATTTAATTTTGTAAATTAATATTTAATTATTTAATTTTCAAAAATTAATATTTTATTATTTAATTTTTAAATATTAATATTCAATTTCTAATTTTCAAATATTAATATTTAAATATTTAATTTTGTAAATTAATATTCCATTATTTAATTTTCAAAGATTAATATTTAATTATTTAATTTTCAAATCTTAATATTTAAATATATAATTTTGTAAATTAATATTGAATTATTTAATTTTCACAAATTAAGATTTAATTATTTAATGTTCAAATATTAATATTCAATTTCTAATTTTCAAATATTAATATTTAAATATTTAATTTTGTAAATTAATATTTAATTATTTAATTTTCAAATATTAATATTTAATTATTTAATTTTCAAATATTAATATTTAAATATTTAATTTTCAAAAATTAATATTTAATTATTTAATTTTCGAATATTAATATTTAATTATTTAATTTTCAAATATTAATATTTAAATATTTAATTTTGTAAATTAATATTTAATTATTTACTTTTGTAAATTAATATTTAATTATTTAATTTTCAAAAATTAATATTTAATTATTTAATTTTCAAATATTAATATTCAATTTTTAATTTTCAAATATTAATATTTAAATATTAAATTTTGTAAATTAATATTTAATTATTTAATTTTCAAATATTAATATTTAAATATTTAATTTTAATAAATTAAAATTTAATTATTTAATTTCCTAAAATTAATATTTAATTATTTAATTTTCAAATATTAATATTCAATTTCTAATTTTCAAATATTAATATTTAAATATTTAATTTTGTAAAATAATATTTAATTATTTAATTTTCAAAAATTAATATTAAATTATTTAATTTTCAAAAATTAATATTTAAATATTTAATTTTGTAAATTAATATTTAATTATTTAATTTTCAAAAATTAATATTTAATTATTTAATTTTCAAATATTAATATTTGATTTCTAATTTTCAAATATTAATATTTAAATATTTAATTTTGTAAATTAATATTTAATTAAATAATTTTCAAAAATCGATATTTAATTATTAAATTATCAAAAATTAATTATTTAATTTTCAAAAATTAATATTTAATTATTTAATTTTCAAAAATTAATATTTAATTATTTAATTTTCAAATGTTAATATTTAAATATTTAATTTTGTAAATTAATATTTAATTATTTAATTTTCAAAAATTAATATTTCATTATTTAATTTTCAAATATTAATATTTAATTATTTAATTTTCAAATATTAATATTTAAATATTTAATTTACAAAAATTAATATTTAATTATTTAATTTTGCAAAATTAATATTTAATTATTTAATTTTCAAATATTAATATTTAATTTCTAATTTTCAAATATTAATATTTAAATATTTAATTTTGTAAATTAATATTTAATTATTTAATTTTCAAAGATTAATATTTAATTATTTAATTTTCAAATATTAATATTTAAATATTTAATTTTGTGAATTAATATTTGATTATTTAATTTTCAAATATTAATATTTAATTTCTAATTTTCAAATATTAATATTTCATTTCTAATTTTCAAATATTAATATTTAAATATTTCATTTTGTAAATTAATATTTCATTATTTTTTAATTTTCAAATATTAATATTTAAATATTTAATTTTGTAAAATAATATTTAATTAAGTATTTAATTTTCAAAAATTAGAATTTAATTATTTAATTTTCAAATATTAATATTTAAATATTTAATTTTCAAATATTAATATTTAAATATTTAATTTTGTAAATTAATATTTAATTATTTAATTTTCAAAAATTAATATTTAATTATTTAATTTTCAAATATTAATATTTAATTTCTAATTTTCAAATATTAATATTTAAATATTTAATTTTGTAAATTAATATTTAATTATTTAATTTTCAAAAATTAATATTTAATTATTTAATTTTCAAATATTAATATTTAATTTCTAATTTTCAAATATTAATATTTAAATATTTAATTTTGTAAATTAATATTTAATTATTTAATTTTCAAAAATTAATATTTAATTATTTAATTTTCAAATATTAATATTTAATTTCTAATTTTCAAATATTAATATTTAAATATTTAATTTTGTAAATTAATATTTAATTATTTAATTTTCAAATATTAATATTTAATTTTTAATTTTCAAATATTAATATTTAAATATTCAATTTTGTGAATTAATATTTAATTATTTAATTTTCAAAAATTAATATTTAATTATTTAATTTTCAAATATTAATATTTAATTTCTAATTTTCAAATATTAATATTTAAATATTTAATTTTGTAAATTAATATTTAATTATTTAATTTTCAAATATTAATATTTAATTATTTAATTTTCAAATATTAATATTTAATTATTTAATTTTCAAATATTAATATTTAATTATTTAATTTTCAAATATTAATAATTAAATATTCAATTTTGTAAATTAATATTTAATTATTTAATTTTCAAAAATTAGAATTTAATTATTTAATTTTCAAATATTAATATTTAATTTCTAATTTTCAAATATTAATATTTAAATATTTAATTTTATAAATTAATATCTAATTATTTAATTTTCAAATATTAATATTTAATTATTTAATTTTCAAATATTAATATTTAAATATTTAATTTTGTAAATTAATATTTACTTATTTAATTTTCAAAAATTAATATTTAATTATTTAATTTTCAAATATTAATATTTCATTTCTAATTTTCAAATATTAATATTTAAATATGAAATTTTGTAAATTAATATTTAATTATTTAATTTTAAAAAATTAATATTAAATTTATAATTTTCAAATATTAATATTTAAATATTCAATTTTGTGAATTAATATTTAATTATTTAATTTTCAAAAATTAATATTTAATTATTTAATTTTCAAATATTAATATTTAAATATTTAATTTTGTAAATTAATATTTAATTATTTAATTTTTAAATATTAATATTCAATTTCTAATTTTCAAATATTAATATTTAAATATTTAATTTTGTAGATTAATATTTAATTATTTAATTTTCAAAAATTAATATTTAATTGTTTAATTTTTAAATATTAATATTTAATTTCGAATTTTCAAATATTAATATGTAAATATTTAATTTTGTAAATTAATATTCAATTATTTAATTTTCAAATATTAATATTTAATTATTTAATTTTCAAATATTAATATTTAAATATTTAATTTTGTAAATTAATATTTAATTATTTAATTTTCAAATATTAATATTTAATTATTTAATTTTCAAATATTAATATTTAAATATTTAATTTTGTAAATTAATATTTAATTATTTAATTTTCAAATATTAATATTTAATTTCTAATTTTCAAATATTAATATTTAAATATTTAATTTTGTAAATTAATATTTAATTATTTAATTTCCGAAAATTAATATTTAATTATTTAATTTTCAAATATTAATATTCAATTTCTAATTTTCAAATATTAATATTTAAATATTTAATTTTGTAAATTAATATTTAATTATTTAATTTTCAAAAATTAATATTTCATTATTTCATTGTCAAATATTAATATTTAATTATTTAATTTTCAAATATTAATATTTAAATATTTAATTTTGTAAAATAATATTCAATTATTTAATTTTCAAATATTAATATTTAAATATTTAATTTTGTAAAATAATATTTAATTATTTAATTTTCAAAAATTAATATTTAATTATTTAATTTTCAAATATTAATATTTAAATATTTAATTTTCAAAAATTAATATTTAATTATTTAATTTTCAAATATTAATATTTAATTATTTAATTTTCAAATATTAATATTTAAATAATTAATTTAGTAAATTACTATTTAATTATTTAATTTTCAAATATTAATATTTAATAATTTAATTTTCAAATATTAATATTTAAATATTTAATTTTGTAAATTAATATTTAATTATTTAATTTTCAAACATTAATATTTAATTATTTAATTTTCAAATATTAATATTTAATTTCTAAATTTCAAATATTAATATTTAAATATTTAATTTTGTAAATTAATATTTAATTATTTAATTTTCAAAAATTAATATTTAATTATTTAATTTTCAAATATTAATATTCAATTTCTAATTTTCAAATATTAATATTTAAATATTTAATTTTGTAAATTAATATTTAATTATTTAATTTTCAAATATTAATATTTAATTATTTAATTTTCAAATATTAATAATTAAATATATAATTTTGTAAAATAATATTTAATTATTTACTTTTCAAAAATTAATATTTAATTATTTAATTTTCAAAAATTAATATTTAAATTCTAATTTTCAAATATTAATATTTAAATATTTAATTTTGTAAATTTATATTTAATTATTTAATTTTCAAATATTAATATTTAATTATTTAATTTTCAAATATTGATATTTAATTTCTAATTTTCAAATATTAATATTTAATTATTTAATTTTCAAATATTAATATTTAAATATTTAATTTTGTAAATTAATATTTAATTATTTAATTTTCAAAAATTAATATTTAATTATTTAATTTTTAATTATTAATATTTAATTTCTAATTTTCAAATATTAATCTTTAAATATTTAATTTTGTAAATTAATGTTTAATTATTTAATTTTCTAAAATTAATATTTAATTATTTAATTTTCATATATTAATATTTAAATATTTAATTTTGTAAAGTAATATTCAATTATTTAATTTTCAAAAATTAATATTTAATTATTTAATTTTCAAATATTAGTATTTAATTTCTAATTTTCAAATATTAATATTTAAATATTTAATTTTGTAAATTAATATTTAATTATTTAATTTTCAAAAATTAATACTTAATTATTTAATTTTCAAAAATTAATATTTAATTTCTTATTTTCAAATATTAATATTTAAATATTTCATTTTGTAAATTAATATTTCATTATTTTTTAATTTTCAAATATTAATATTTATATATTTAATTTTGTAAAATAATATTTAATTATTTAATTTTCAGAAATTAACATTTAATTATTTAATTTTCAAAAATTAATATTCAATTATTTAATTTTCAGATATTAATATTTAAATATTTAATTTTGTAAAATAATATTTAATTATTTAATTTTCAAAAATTAATATTTAATTATTTAATTTTCAAATATTAATATTTAAATATTTAATTTTGTGAATTAATATTTATTTATTTAATTTTCAAAAATTAATATTTAATTATTTAATTTTCAAATATGAATATTTAATTTCTAATTTTCAAATATTAATATTTAAATATTTAATTTTGTAAATAAATATTTAATTATTAATTTTCAAATATTAATATTTAAATATTTAATTTTGTAAATTAATATTTAATTATTTAATTTTCAAAAATTAATATTGAATTATTTAATTTTTAAATAGTAATATTTAATTTCTAATTTTCAAATATTAATATTTAAATAGTTAATTTTGTAAATTAATATTTAGTTATGTAATTTTCAAAAATTAATATTTAATTATTTAATTTTCACATATTAATATTTAAATATTTAATTTTGTAAATTAATATTTAATTATTTAATTTTCAAAAATTAATATTCAATTATTTAATTTTCAAATATTAATATTTAATTTCTAATTTTCAAATATTAATATTTAAATATTTAATTTTGTAAATTAATATTTAATTATTTAATTTTCAAATATTAATATTTAATTTTTTAATTTTCAAATGGTAATATATAAATATTCAATTTTGTAAATTAATATTTAATTATCTAATTTTCAAAAATTAATATTTAATTATTTAATTTTCAGAAATTAATATTTAATTTCTAATTTTCAAATATTAATATTTAAATATTTAATTTTGTAAATTAATATTTAATTTTTTAATTTTCAAATATTAATATTTAATTTTTTATTTTTCAAAAATTAATATTTAATTATTTAATTTTCAAATATTAATATTTAAATATTTCATTTTGTAAATTAATATTCAATTATTTAATTTTCAAATATTAATATTTAAATATTTAATTTTGTAAAATAATATTTAATTAAGTATTTAATTTTCAAAAATTAGAATTTAATTATTTAATTTTCAAATATTAATATTTAATTTCTAATTTTCAAATATTAATATTTAAATATTTAATTTTGTAAATTAATATTTAATTATTTAATTTTCAAAAATTAATATTTAATTATATAATTTTCAAATATTAATATTTAAATATTTAATTTTGTAAATTAATATTTAATTATTTAATTTTCAAAAATTAATATTTAATTATTTAATTTTCAAATATTAGTATTTAATTATTTAATTTTCAAATATTAATGTTTAAATATTTAATTTTGTAAATTAATATTTAATTATTTAATTTTCAAATATTAATATTTAAATATTTAATTTTGTAAATTAATCTGTAATAATTTAATTCTCAAAAATTAATATTTAATTATTTAATTTTTAAATATTAATATTTAATTTCTAATTTTCAAATATTAATATTTAAATATTTAATTTTGTAAAATAATATTTAATTATTTAATTTTCAAAAATTAATATTTAATTATTTAATTTTCAAATATTAATATTTAAATATTTAATTTTGTAAATTAATATTCACTTATTTAATTTTCAAATATTAATATTTATTTATTTAATTTTTAAATATTAATATTTAATTTCGAATTTTCAAATATTAATATTTAAATATTTAATTTTGTAAATTAATATTTAATTATTTAATTTTCAAATATTAATATTTAATTATCTAATTTTCAAATATTAATATTTAAATATTTAATTTTGTAAATTAATATTTAATTATTTAATTTTCAAATATTAATATTTAATTATTTAATTTTCAAATATTAATATTTAAATATTTAATTTTGTAAATTAATATTTAATTATTTAATTTTCAAATATTAATATTTAATTATTTAATTTTCAAATATTAATATTTAAATATTTAATTTTGTAAATTAATATTTAATTATTTAATTTTCAAAAATTAATATTTAATTATTTAATTTTCAAATATTAATATTTAATTATTTAATTTTCAAATATTAATATTTAAATATTTAATTTTGTAAATTAATATTTAATTATTTAATTTTCAAATATTAATATTTAATTATTTAATTTTCAAATATTAATATTTAAATATTTAATTTTCAAAAATTAATATTTAATTATTTAATTTTCAAATATTAATATTTAATTATTTAATTTTCAAATATTAATATTTAAATATTTAATTTTGTAAATTAATATTTAATTATTTAATTTTCAAAAATTAATATTTAATTATTTAATTTTCAAATATTAATATTTAAATATTTAATTTTGTAAATTAATATTTAATTATTTAATTTTCAAATATTAATATTTAAATTTTTAATTTTCAAATATTAATATTTAATTTCTAATTCTCAAATATTAACATTTAAATATTTAATTTTGTAAATTAATATTGAATTATTTAATTTTCAAAAATTAATATTTAATTTTTTAATTTTCAAATATTAATATTTAATTATTTAATTTTCTAATATTAATATTGAAATATTTAATTTTGTAAATTTATATTTAATTATTTAATTTTCAAATATTAATATTTAAATATTAAATTTTGTAAATTAATATTTAATTATTTAATTTTCAAATGTTAATATTTAATTATTTAATTTTGTAAATTAATATTTATTTATTTAATTTTCAAAAATTAATATTTAATTATTTAATTTTCAAATATTAATATTTAATTTCTAATTTTCA
>CM076242.1:24610129-24642959 GCA_038380155.1 Pseudococcus jackbeardsleyi
AATTGAATATTAATTTACAAAATTAAATATTTACATATTAATATGTGAAAATTAAATAATTAAATATTAATATTTGAAAATTAAATAATTAAATATCAATATTTGAAAATTAAATAATTAAATATTAATATTTGAAAATTAAATAATTAAATATTAATTTACAAAATTGAATATTTAAATATTAATATTTGAAAATTAAAAATTAAATATTAATATTTGAAAATTAAATAATTAAATATTAATTTACAAAATTAAATATTTAAATATTAATATTTGAAAATTAGAAATTAAATATTAATATTTGAAAATTAAATAATTAAATATTATTTTACAAAATTAAATATTTAAATATTAATATTTAAAAATTAAACAATTAAATATTAATTTTTGAAAATTAAATAATTAAATATTAATCTACAAAATTAAATATTTAAATATTAATATTTGAAAATTAGAAATTGAATATTAATATTTAAAAATTAAATAATTAAATATTAATTTTTGAAAATTAAATAATTAAATATTAATTTACAAAATTAAACATTTAAATATTAATATTTGAAAATTAGAAATTAAATATTAATATTTGAAAATTAAATAATTAAATATTAATTTTTGAAAATTAAATAATTAAATATTAATATTTGAAAATTAAATATTGAAATATTAATTTACACAATTAAATATTTAAATATTAATATTTGAAAATTAGAAATTAAATATTAATATTTGAAAATTAAATAATTAAATATTAATTTACAAAATTAAATATTTAAATATTAATATTTGAAAATTAAATAATTAAATATTAATTTACAAAATTAAATATTTAAATATTAATATTTGAAAATTAAATAATTAAATATTAATATTTGAAAATTAAATAATTAAATATTAATATTTAAAAATTAAATAATTCAATATTAATTTTTGAAAATTAAATAATTAAATATTAATTTAGAAAATTAAATATTTAAATATTAATATTTGAAAATTAGAAATTAAATATTAATATTTGAAAATTAAATAATTAAATATTAATTTACAAAATTAAATATTTGAATATTAATATTTGAAAATTAAATAATTAAATATTAATATTTGAAAATTAAATAATTAAATATTAATTTACAAAATTAAATATTTAAATATTAATATTTGAAAATTAGAAATTAAATATTAATATTTGAAAATTAAATAATTAAATATTAATTTAAAAAATTAAATATTTAAATATTAATATTTGAAAATTAAATAATTAAATATTAATATTTTAAAATTAAATAATTAAATATTAATTTACAAAATTTAATATTTAAATATTAATATTTGAAAAATAGAAATTAAATATTAATATTTGAAAATTAAATAATTAAATATTAATTTTTGAAAATTAAATAATTAAATATTATACTACAAACTTAAATAATTAAATATTAATTTACAAAATTAAATATTTAAATATTTATATTTTAAAATTTAATTATTTAATATTAATATTTTTAAATTTACTAATTAAATATTAATATTTGAAAATTAAATAATTAAATATTAATTTACAAAATTAAATATTTAAATATTAATATTTGAAAATTAGAAATTAAATATTAATATTTGAAAATTAAATAATTAAATATTAATTTACAAAATTAAATATTTAAATTTTAATATTTGAAAATTAAATAATAAAATATTAATTTTGAAAATTAAATATTTAAATATTAATATTTGAAAATTAGAAATTAAATATTAATATTTGAAAATTAAATAATTAAATATTAATTTACAAAATTAAATATTCAAATATTAATATTTGAAAATTAGAAATTAAATATTAATATTTGAAAATTAAATAATTAAATATTAATATTTGAAAATTAAATAATTAAATATTAATTTACAAAAATAAAT
The DNA here is from genome assembly GCA_038380155.1 of Pseudococcus jackbeardsleyi. Lineage (NCBI taxonomy): Eukaryota > Metazoa > Arthropoda > Insecta > Hemiptera > Pseudococcidae > Pseudococcus > Pseudococcus jackbeardsleyi. The sequence goes on from CM076242.1 coordinate 24,612,041, forward strand.
ATTTAAATATTAATATTTGAAAATTAGAAATTAAATATTAATATTTGACAATTAAATAATTAAATATTAATTTACAAAATTAAATATTTAAATTTTAATATTTGAAAATTAAATAATTAAATATTAATATTTGAAAATTAAATAATTAAATATTAATTTACAAAATTAAATATTTAAATATTAATATTTGAAAATTAGATAATTAAATATTAATATTTGAAAATAAATAATTAAATATTAATTTTTGAAAATTAAATAATTAAATATTAATATTTGAAAATAAAATAATTAAATATTAATTTACAAAATTGAATATTTGAATATTAATATTTGAAAATTAGAAATTAAATATTAATATTTGAAAATTAAATAATTTAATATTAATTTATAAAATTATTTTTTTAAATATTAATATTTGAAAATTAAATAATTAAATATTAATTTACAAAATTAAATATTTAAATATTAATATTTGAAAATTAAATAATTAAATATTAATATTTGAAAATTAAATAATTAAATATTAATATTTGAAAATTAAATAATTAAATATTAATATTTGAAAATTAAATAATTAAATATCAATTTACAAAATTAAATATTTAAATATTAATATTTGAAAATTAGAAATTAAATATTAATATTTGAAAATTAAATAATTAAATATTAATTTAGCAAATTAAATATTTAAATATTAATATTTGAAAATTCGAAATTAAATATTAATATTTGAAAATTAAATAATTAAATATTAATTTACAAAATTGAATATTTAAATATTAATATTTGAAAATAAAATAATTAAATATTAATAATTGAAAATTAATTAATTAAATATTAATATTTGAAAATTAAATAATTAAATATTAATTTACAAAATTAAATATTTAAATATTAATATTTGAAAATTAGAAATTAAATATTAATAATTATTTTAAAGTTAAATAATTAAAAATTAATTTTTTAAAATTAAATAATTAAATATTAATATTTTAAAATAATTAATTAAAAATTATTTTAAAAAATTAATTATTTAAATATTAATATTTGAAAATTAGAAATTAAATATTAATATTTGAAAATTAAAAAATAATTAAATATTAATTTACAAAATTAAATATTTAAATATTAATATTTGAAAATTAAATAATTAAATATTAATTTACAAAATTAAATATTTAAATATTAATATTTGAAAATTAAATAATTAAATATTAATATTTGAAAATTAAATAATTAAATATTAATATTTGAAAATTAAATAATTAAATATTAATATTTGAAAATTAAATAATTAAATATTAATTTACAAAATTAAATATTTAAATATTAATATTTGAAAATTAAAAATTAAATATTAATATTTGAAAATTAAATAATTAAATATTAATTTACAAAATTAAATATTTAAATATTAATATTTTAAAATTAGAAATTAAATATTAATATTTGAAAATTAAATAATTAAATTCAAATTTTTGAAAATCAAATAATTAAATAATAATTTACAAAATTAAATATTTAAATATTAATATTTGAAAATTAGAAATTAAATATTAATATTTGAAAATTAAATAATTGAATATTAATTTTTGAAAATTAAATAATTAAATATTAATATTTGAAAATTAAATAATTAAATATTAATTTACAAAATTGAATATTTAAATATTAATATTTGAAAATTAGAAATTAAATATTAATATTTGAAAATTAAATAATTAAATATTAATTTACAAAATTAAATATTTAAATATTAATATTTGAAAATTAAATAATTAAATATTAATTTACAAAATTAAATATTCAAATATTAATATTTGAAAATTAAATAATTAAATATTAATATTTGAAAATTAAATAATTAAATATTAATATTTGAAAATTAAATAATTAAATATTAATATTTGAAAATTAAATAATTAAATATTAATTTACAAAATTCAATATTTAAATATTAATATTTGAAAATTAGAAATTAAATATTAATATTTGAAAATTAAATAATTACATATTAATATTTGAAAATTAAATAATTAAATATTAATTTACAAAATTAAATATTCAAATATTAATATTTCAAAATTAGAAATTAAATATTAATATTTGAAAATTAAATAATTAAATATTAATTTACAAAATTAAATATTTAAATATTAATATTTGAAAATTAAATAATTAAATATTAATTTTTGAAAATTATATAATTAAATATTATTTTACAAAATTAAATATTTAAATATTAATATTTGAAAATTTGAAATTAAATATTAATATTTGAAAATTAAATAATTAAATATTAATTTTTGAAAATTAAATAATTAAATATTAATATTTGAAAAGTAAATAATGAAATATTAATTTACAAAATTATATATTTCAATATTAATATTTGAAAATTAGAAATTAAATATTAATATTTGAAAATTAAATAATTAAATATTAATTTTGAAAATTAAATATTTAAATATTAATATTTAAAAATTAAATCATTAAATATTAATTTACAAAATTAAATATTTAAATATTAATATTTGAGAATTAAATAATTAAATATTAATTTTTGAAAATTAAATAATTAATTTTTGAAAATTGAATAATTAAATATTGATTTTTGAAAATTAAATAATTAAATATTAATTTACAAAATTAAATATTTAAATATTAATATTTGAAAATTTTAAATTAAATATTAATATTTGAAAATTAAATAATTAAATATTAATTTACAAAATTAAATATTTAAATATTAATATTTGAAAATTAGAAATTAAATATTAATTTTTGAAAATTAAATAATTAAATATTATTTTACAAAATTAAATATTTAAATATTAATATTTGAAAATTAGAAATTGAATATTAATATATAAAAATTAAATATTAATTTTTGAAAATTAAATAATTGAATATTAATTTACAAAATTAAATATTTAAATATTAATATTTGAAAATTAGAAATTAAATACTTATATTTGAAAATTAAATAATTAAACATTAATTTTTGACAATTAAATAATTAAATATTAATTTTTGAAAATTAAATAATTGAATATTAATTTACAAAATTGAATATTTAAATATTAATATTTGAAAATTAGAAATTAAATATTAATATTTGAAAATTAAAAATAATTAAATATTAATTTACAAAATTAAATATTTAAATATTAATATTTGAAAATTAAATAATTAAATATTAATTTACAAAATTAAATATTTAAATATTAATATTTGAAAATTAAATAATTAAATATTAATTTTTGAAAATTAAATAAATAAATATTAATATTTGAAAATTAGATAATTAAATATTAATATTTGAAAATTAAATAATTAAATATTAATTTACAAAATTAAATATTTAAATATTAATATTTGAAGATTAGAAATTGAATATTACTATTTGAAAATTAAATAATTAAATATTAATTTACAAAATTAAATATTTAAATATTAATATTTGAAAATTAGAAATTAAATATTAATATTTGAAAATTAAATAATTGAATATTAATTTACAAAATTAAATATTTAAATATTAATATTTGAAAATTAGAAATTGAATATTAGTATTTGAAAATTAAATAACTACATAATCATTTACAAAATTAAATATTTAAATATTAATATTTGAAAATTAGAAATGAAATATTAATATTTGAAAATTAAATAATTAAATATTAATTTTTGAAAATTAAATAATTAAATATTAATTTACAAAATTAAATATTTAAATATTAATATTTTAAAATTAGAAATTAAATATTAATATTTGAAAATTAAATAATTAAATAATAATTTTTGAAAATCAAATAATTAAATATTAATATTTGATAATTAAATAATTAAATATTAATTTACAAAATTGAATATTTAAAGATTAATTTTTGAAAATTAAATAATTAAATATTAATATTTGATAATAAATAATTAAATATTAATTTACAAAATTGAATATTTAAATATTAATATTTGAAAATTAAATAATTAAATATTAATCTACAAAATTAAATATTTAAATATTAATATTTGAAAATTAAATAATTAAATATTAATATTTGAAAATTAAATAATTAAATATTAATATTTGAAAATTAAATAATTAAATATTAATATTTGAAAATTAAATAATTAAATATTAATTTACAAAATTAAATATTTAAATATTAATATTTGAAAATTAAATAATTAAAACTTAATATTTGAAAATTAAATAATTAAATATTAATTTACAAAATTAAATATTTAAATATTAATATTTGAAAATTAGAAATTAAATAATAATATTTGAAAATTAAATAATTAAATATTAATTTACAAAATTAAATATTTAAATATTAATATTTGAAAATTAGAAATTAAATATTAATATTTGAAAATTAAATAATTAAATATCAATTTACAAAATTAAATATTTAAATAATAATATTTGAAAATTAAAAATAAAAAAATAAAAATTTGAAAATAAATAACAAAAAAATTAATTTACAAAAATAAATAATTAAATATTAATATTTGAAAATTAGAAATTAAATATTAATATTTGAAAATTAAATAATTAAATATTAATTTTTGAAAATTAAATAATTAAATATTAATTTACAAAATTAAATATTTAAATATTAATTTACAAAATTAAATATTTAAATATTAATATTTGAAAATTAAATAATTAAATAATAATATTTGAAAATCAAATAATTAAATATTAATAGTTGAAAATTAAATAATTAAATATTAATTTACAAAATTAAATATTTAAATATTATTATTTGAAAATTAGAAATTAAATATTAATATTTGAAAATTAAATAATTAAATATTAATTTACAAAATTAAATATTTAAATATTAATATTTGAAAATTAAATAATTAAATATTAATATTTGAAAATTAAATAATTAAATATTAATATTTGAAAATTAAATAATTAAATATTAATTTTTGAAAATTAAATAATTAAATATTAATTTACAAAATTAAATATTTAAATATTAATATTTGAAAATTAGATAATTAAATATTAATATTTGAAAATTAAATAATGAAATATTAATATTTGAAAATTAAATAATTAAATATTAATTTACAAAATTAAATATTTAAATATTAATATTTGAAAATTAAATATTTAAATATTAATATGTGAAAATTAAATAATTGAATATTAATTTACAAAATTAAATATTTACATATTAATATTTGAAAATTCGAAATTAAATATTAATATTTAAAAATTAAACAATTAAATATTAATTTTTGAAAATTAAATAATTAAATATTAATATTTAAAAATTAAATAATTAAATATTAATGTACAAAATTAAAAAAAAAAATATTAATAATTTTAAATTAAGAAATTAATAATAATAATTTAAAATTAAAAAATTAAAATATAATTTCAAAAAATTAAATATTTAAATATTAATATTTGAAAATTAAATAATGAAATATTAATTTACAAAATTAAATATTTAAATATTAATATTTGAAAATTAAATAATTAAATATTAATTTTTGAAAATTAAATAAATAAATATTAATATTTGAAAATTAGAAATTAAATATTAATATTTGAAAATTAAATAATTAAATCTTAATTCACAAAATTAAATATTTAAATATTAATATTTGAAAATTAGAAATTAAATATTAATATTTGAAAATTAAATAATTAAATATTAATTTACAAAATTAAATATTTAAATATTAATATTTGAAAATTCGAAATTAAATATTAATATTTAAAAATTAAATAATTAAATATTAATTTACAAAATTGAATATTTAAATATTAATATTTGAAAATTAGAAATGAAATATTAATATTTGAAAATTAAATAATTAAATATTAATTTTTGAAAATTAAATAATTAAATATTAATTTACAAAATTAAATATTTAAATATTAATATTTGAAAATTAGAAATTAAATATCAATATTTGAAAATTAAATAATTAAATATTAATTTTTGAAAATTAAATAATTAAATATTAATATTTGATAATAAATAATTAAATATTAATTTACAAAATTGAATATTTAAATATTAATATTTGAAAATTAGAAATTAAATATTAATATTTGAAAATTAAAAAATAATGAAATATTAATTTACAAAATTATATATTTAAATATTAATATTTGAAAATTAAATAATTAAATATTAATTTTTGAAAATTAAATAAATAAATATTAATATTTGAAAATTAAATAATTAAATATTAATTTCTGAAAATTAAATAATTAAATATTAATATTCGAAAATTAGAAATTAAATATAAATATTTGAAAATTAATTAATTAAATATTAATTTACAAAATTAATTATTTAATTATTATTATTTGTAAATTTGAAATTAAAGATTAATATTTGAAAATTAAATTATTTAATATTAATTTACAAACTTAAATATTTGAATATTAATATTTGAAAATTAGAAATTAAATATTAATATTTGAAAATTAAATAATTAATTATTAATTTTTGAAAATTAAATAATTGAATATTAATTTACAAAATGAAATATTTCAATATTAATATTTGAAAATTAGAAATTAAATATTAATATTTGAAAATTAAATAATTAAATATTAATTTTTGAAAATTAAAAAATTAAATATTAATATTTGAAAATTAAATAATTAAATATTAATTTACAAAATTAAATATTTAAATATTAATATTTGAAAATTAGAAATTAAATATTAATATTTGAAAATTAAATAATTAAATAATAATTTACAAAATTAAATATTTAAATATTAATATTTGAAAATTAAATAATTCAATATTAATTTACAAAATTAAATATTTAAATATTAATATTTGAAAATTAAATAATTAAATATTAATATTTGAAAATTAAATAATTAAATATTAATATTTGAAAATTAAATAATTAAATTCTAATTTTTGAAAATTAAATAATTAAATATTAATTTACAAAATTAAATATTTAAATATTAATATTTGAAAATTAGAAATTAAATATTAATATTTGAAAATTAAATAATTAAATATTAATTTACAAAATTAAATATTTAAATATTAATATTTGAAAAATGAAAATTAAATATTAATATTTGAAAATTAAATAATTAAATATTAATTTACAAAATTAAATATTTAAATATTATTATTTGAAAATTAAATAATTAAATATTAATATTTGAAAATTAAATAATTAAATATTAATTTACAAAATTAAATAATTAAATATTAATTTTTGAAAAATAAATAATTAAATAATAATATTTGAAAATTAAATAATTAAATATTAATTTACAAAATTAAATATTTTAATATTAATATTTGAAAATTAGAAATTAAATATTAATATTTGAAAATTAAATAATTAAATATTAATTTTTGAAAATTAAAAAATTAAATATTAATTTACAAAATTAAATAATTAAATATTAATTTACAAAATTAAATAATTAAATATTAATATTTGAAAATTAAAAAATTAAATATTAATATTTGAAAATTGAATAATTAAATATTAATTTTTGAAAATTAAATAATTATATATTAATTTACAAAATTCAATATTTAAATATTAATATTTGAAAATTAGAAATTGAATATTAATTTTTGAAAATTAAATAATTGAATATTAATTTACAAAATTAAATATTTAAATATTAATATTTGAAAATTAAATAATTAAATATTAATATTTGAAAATTAAAAATAAAATATTAAAAATTGAAAATTAGAAATTAAATATTAATATTTGAAAATTAAATAATTAAATATTAATTTACAAAATTCAATATTTAAATATTAATATTTGAAAATTAGAAATTGAATATTAATATTTGAAAATTAAATAATTGAATATTAATATTTGAAAATTAAATAATTAAATAATAATTGACAAAATTAAATATTTAAATATTAATATTTGGAAATTAGAAATTAAATATTAATATTTGAAAAATAAATAATTAAATATTGATTTAAAAAATTAAATATTTAAATATTATTATTTGAAAATGAAATAAGTACATATTAATATTTGAAAATTAAATCATTAAATATTAATTTACAAAATTAAATATTTAAATATTAATATTTGAAAATTAGAAATTAAATATAAATATTTGAAAATTAAATAATTAAATATTAATTTTTGAAAATTAAATAATTAAATATTAATATTTGAAAATTAAATATTTAAATATTAATTTACAAAATTAAATATTTAAATATTAATATTTGAAAATTAGAAATTAAATATTAATATTTGAAAATTAAATAATTAAATATTATTTTACAAAATTAAATATTTAAATATTAATATTTGAAAATTAAATAATGAAATATTAATTTACAAAATGAAATATTTCAATATTAATATTTGAAAATTAAATAATGAAATATTAATTTATGAAAATTAAATAAATAAATATTAATATTAAAAAATAAAAAAATAAAAAATAAAATTTGAAAATTAAATAATTAAATATTAATTCACAAAATTAAATATTTAAATATTAATATTTGAAAATTAGAAATTAAATATTAATATTTAAAAATTAAATAATTAAATATTAATTTACAAAATCAAATATTTAAATATTAATATTTGAAAATTCGAAATTAAATATTAATATTTAAAAATTGAATAATTAAATATTAATTTACAAAATTGAATATTTAAATATTAATATTTGAAAATTAGAAATGAAATATTAATATTTGAAAATTAAATAATTAAATATTAATTTTTGAAAATTAAATAATTAAATATTAATTTACAAAATTAAATATTTAAATATTAATATTTGAAAATTAGAAATTAAATATTAATATTTGAAAATTAAATAATTAAATATTAATTTTTGAAAATTAAATAATTAAATATTAATATTTGATAATAAATAATTAAATATTAATTTACAAAATTGAATATTTAAATATTAATATTTGAAAATTAGAAATTAAATATTAATATTTGAAAATTAAATAATTAAATATTAAGTTACAAAATTAAATATTTAAATATTAATATTTGAAAATTAAATAATTAAATATTAATCTACAACATTAAATATTTAAATATTAATATTTGAAAATTAAATAATTAAATATTAATTTTTGAAAATTAAATAAATAAATATTAATATTTGAAAATTAGAAATTAAATATTAATATTTGAAAATTAAATAATTAAATATTAATCTACAAAATTAAATATTTAAATATTAATATTTGAAAATTAGAAATTGAATTTTAATATTTAAAAATTAAATAATTAAATATTAATTTACAAAATTAAATATTTAAATATTAATATTTGAAAATTAGAAATTAAATATTAATATTTGAAAATTAAATAATTAAATATTAATTTACAAAATTAAATATTTAAATATTAATATTTGAAAATTCGAAATTAAATATTAATATTTAAAAATTGAATAATTAAATATTAATTTACAAAATTAAATATTTAAATATTAATATTTGATAAATAGAAATTAAATAATAAAATTTTAAAATTAATTAATTAATTATTAATTTTTTAAAATTAAATAATTAAATATTAATTTACAAAATTAAATATTTAAATATTAATATTTGAAAATTAGAAATTAAATATTAATATTTGAAAATTAAATAATTAAATATTAATTTTTGAAAATTAAATAATTAAATATTAATATTTGATAATAAATAATTAAATATTAATTTACAAAATTGAATATTTAAATATTAATATTTGAAAATTAGAAATTAAATATTAATATTTGAAAATTAAAAAATAATGAAATATTAATTTACAAAATTATATATTTAAATATTAATATTTGAAAATTAAATAATGAAATATTAATTTACAAAATGAAATATTTAAATATTAATATTTTAAAATTAAATAATTAAATATTAATTTTTGAAAATTAAATAAATAAATATTAATATTTGAAAATTAGAAATTAAATATTAATATTTGAAAATTAAATATTTAAATATTAATTTACAAAATTAAATATTTAAATATTAATATTTGAAAATTAGAAATTAAATATTAATATTTGAAAATTAAATAATTAAATATTATTTTGCAAAATTAAATATTTAAATATTAATATTTGAAAATTAGAAATTAAATATTATTATTTGAAAATTAAATAATTAAATATTAATTTACAAAATTAAATATTTAAATATTAATATTTGAAAATTCGAAATTAAATATTAATATTTAAAAATTAAATAATTGAATATTAATTTTCAAAATTAAATATTTAAATATTAATATTTGAAAATTAGAAATGAAATATTAATATTTGAAAATTAAATAATTAAATATTAATTTTTGAAAATTAAAAAACTAAATATTAAATTACAAAATTAAATATTTAAATATTAATATTTGAAAATTTGAAATTAAGTATTAATATTTGAAAATTAAATAATTAAATATTAATTTTTGAAAATTAAATAATTAAATATTAATATTTGATAATTAAATAATTAAATATTAATTTACAAAATTGAATATTTAAATATTAATATTTGAAAATTAGAAATTAAATATTAATATTTGAAAATTAAAAAATAATTAAATCTTAATTCACAAAATTAAATATTTAAATATTAATATTTGAAAATTAAAAAATAATGAAATATTAATTTACAAAATTATATATTTAAATATTAATATTTGAAAATTAAATAATTAAATATTAATTTTTGAAAATTAAATAAATAAATATTAATATTTGAAAATTTGAAATTAAATCTTAATTTTTGAAAAGTCAATACTTAAATCTTAATTCTCGAAATTACATCTTTAAATATTAATATTTGAAAATTAGAAATGAAATATTAATATTTGAAAATTAAATAATTAAATATTAATTTACAAAATTAAATATTTAAATATTAATATTTGAAAATTCGAAATTAAATATTAATATTTAAAAATTAAATAATTAAATATTAATTTACAAAATTTAATATTTAAATATTAATATTTGAAAATTAGAAATGAAATATTAATATTTTAAAATTAAATAATTAAATATTAATTTACAAAATTAAATATTTAAATATTAATATTTGAAAATAAGAAATTAAATATTAATATTTGAAAATTAAATAATTAAATATTATTTTACAAAATTAAATATTTAAATATTAATATTTGAAAATTAGAAATTGAATATTAATATTTAAAAATTAAATAATTAAATATTAATTTTTAAAAATTAAACAATTAAATATTAATTTTTGAAAATTAAATAATTAAATATTAATTTACAAAATTAAATATTTAAATATTCATATTTGAAAATTAGAAATTGAATATTAATATTTGAAAATTAAATAATTATATATTAATTTTGAAAATTAAATAATTAAATATTAATTTACAAAATTAAATATTTAAATATTAATATTTGAAAATTAAATAATTAAATATTAATATTTGAAAATTAAATAATTAAATATTAATATTTGAAAATTAAATAATTAAATATTAATTTACATAATTAAATATTTAAATATTAATATTTGAAAATTAGAAATTAAATATTAATATTTGAAAATTAAATAATTAAATATTAATTTACAAAATTGAATATTTAAATATTAATATTTGAAAATTAAATAATTAAATATTAATTTACAAAATTATATATTTAAATATTAATATTTGAAAATTAAATAATTAAATATTAATTTTTGAAAATTAAATAAATAAATATTAATATTTGAAAATTAAATAATTAAATATTAATATTTGATAATAAATAATTAAATATTAATTTACAAAATTGAATATTTAAATATTAATATTTGAAAATTAGAAATTAAATATTAATATTTGAAAATTAAATAATTAAATATTAATTTACAAAATTAAATATTTGAATATTAATATTTGAAAATTAAATAATAAAATATTAATATTTGAAAATTAAATAATTAAATATTAATTTACAATATTAAATATTTAAATATTAATATTTGAAAATTAAATAATTAAATATTAATTTACAATATTAAATATTTAAATATTAATATTTGAAAATTAAATAATAAAATATTAATATTTGAAAATTAAATATTTAAATATTTATTTACAAAATTAAATATTTGAATATTAATATTTGAAAATTAGAAATTAAATATTAATATTTGAACATTAAATAATTAAATATTATTTTTTGTATATTAAATTATTATTTTTTAATATTTGAAAATTAAATAATTAAATATTAATTTACAAAATTAAATATTTAAATATTAATGTTTGAAAATTAGAAATTAAATATTAATATTTGAAAATTAAATAATTAAATATTAATTTACAAAATTAAATATTTAAATATTAATATTTGAAAATTAAATAATTAAATATTAATTTACAAAATTAAATATTTAAATATTAATATTTGAAAATTAAATAATTAAATATTAATATTTGAAAATTAAATAATTAAATATTAATATTTGAAAATTAAATAATTAAATATTAATCTTTGAAAATTAAATAATTAAATATTAATTTACAAAATTAAATATTTAAATATTAATATTTGAAAATTAGAAATTGAATAATAATATTTGAAAATGAAATAATTAAATATTAATTTACAAAATTAAATATTTAAATATTAATATTTGAAAATTAAATAATTAAATATTAATTTACAAAATTAAATATTTAAATATTAATATTTGAAAATTAAATATTAATATTTGAAAATTAAATAATTAATATTTGAAAATTAAATAATTAAATATTAATTTTTGAAAATTAAATAATTAAATATTAATTCACAAAATTAAATATTTAAATATTAATATTTGAAAATTAGAAATTAAATATTAATATTTGAAAATTAAATAATTAAATATTAATTTACAAAATTAAATATTTAAATATTATTTTTTGAAAATTAAATAATTAAATATTAATTTTTGAAAATTAAATAATTAAATATTATTTTACAAAATTAAATATTTAAATATTAATATTTGAAAATTAGAAATTAAATAGTTATATTTGAAAATTAAATAATTAAATATTAATTTACAAAATTAAATATTTAAATATTAATATTTGACAAGTAAATAATTAAATATTAATTTTTGAAAATTAAAAAATTAAATATTAATTTTTGAAAATTAAAAAATTAAATATTAATTTACAAAATTAAATAATTAAATATTAATTTACAAAATTAAATAATTAAATATTAATATTCGAAAATTAGAAATTAAATATTAATATTTGAAAATTAAATAATTAAATATTAATTTACAAAATTAAATATTTAAATATTAATATTTGAAAATTAGAAATTAAATATTAATATTTGAAAATTAAATAACTAAATATTAATTTACAAAATTAAATATTTAAATATTAATATTTGAAAATTAGAAATTAAATATTATTATTTGAAAATTAAATAATTAAATATTAATTTTTGAAAATTAAATAATTGAATATTAATTTACAAAATTAAACATTTAAATATTAATATTTGAAAATTAGAAATTAAATATTAATATTTGAAAATTAAATAATTAAATATTAATTTTTGAAAAGTAAATAATTAAATAATAATATTTGAAAATTAAATAATTGAATATTAATTTACAAAATTAAACATTTAAATATTAATATTTGAAAATTAGAAATTAAATATTAATATTTGAAAATTAAATAATTAAATATTAATTTACAAAATTAAATCTTTAATTATTAATATTTGAAAATTAATTAATTAAATATTAATTTACAAAATTAAATCTGTAAATATTAATATTTGAAAATTAAATAATTAAAAATTAATTTTTGAAAATTAAATAAATAAATATTAAATTTTGAAAATTAAATAATTAAATATTAATTTTTGAAAATTAAATAATTAAATATTAATTTACAAAATTAAATATTTAAATATTAATATTTGAAAATTAGAAATTAAATATTAATATTTGAAAATTAAATAATTAAATATTAATTTACAAAATTAAATATTTAAATATTAATATTTGAAAATTAGAAATTAAATATTAATATTTGAAAATTAAATAATTAAATATTAATTTACCAAATTAAATATTTAAATATTAATATTTGAAAATTAAATAATTAAATATTAATTTACAAAATTATATATTTAAATATTAAAATTTGAAAATTAAATAATTAAATAATAATATTCGAAAATTAGAAATTAAATATTAAAAATTGAAAATTAGAAATTAAATATTAATATTTGAAAATTAAATAATTAAATATTAATTTACAAAATTAAATATTTAAATATTAATATTTGAAAATTAAAAAATTAAATATTAATTTACAAAATTAAATATTTAAATATTAATATTTGAAAATTAAATAATTAAATATTAATATTCGAAAATTAGAAAATAAATATTAATATTTGAAAATTAGAAATTAAATATTAATATTTGAAAATTAAATAATTAAATATTAATTTTTGAAAATTAAAAAATTAAATATTAATTTTTGAAAATTAAAAAATTAAATATTGATTTTTGAAACTTAAATAATTAAATATTAATTTACAAAATTAAATAATTAAATATTAATATTCGAAAATTAGAAAATAAATATTAATATTTGAAAATTAAATAATTAAATATTAATTTACAAAATTAAATATTTAAATATTAATATTTGAAAATTCGAAATTAAATATTAATATTTAAAAATTAAATAATTAAATATTAATTTACAAAATTGAATATTTAAATATTAATATTTGAAAATTAGAAATGAAATATTAATATTTGAAAATTAAATAATTAAATATTAATTTTTGAAAATTAAATAATTAAATATTAATTTACAAAATTAAATATTTAAATATTAATATTTGAAAATTAGAAATTAAATATTAATATTTGAAAATTAAATAATTAAATATTAATTTTTGAAAATTAAATAATTAAATATTAATATTTGATAATAAATAATTAAATATTAATTTACAAAATTGAATATTTAAATATTAATATTTGAAAATTAGAAATTAAATATTAATATTTGAAAATAAAAAAATAATTAAATATTAATTTACAAAATGAAATAATTAAATATTAATATTTGAAAATTAAATAATGAAATATTAATTTACAAAATTATATATTTAAATATTAATATTTGAAAATTAAATAATTAAATATTAATTTTTGAAAATTAAATAAATAAATATTAATATTTGAAAATTAGAAATTAAATATTAATTTTTGAAAATTAAATAATTAAATATTCATTCACAAAATTAAATATTTAAATATGAATATTTGAAAATTAGAAATTAAATATTAATAATTGAAAATTAAATAATTGAATATTAATTAACAACATTAAATATTTACATATTAATATTTGAAAATTCGAAATTAAATATTAATATTTGAAAATTAAATAATTAAATATTAATCTACAAAATTAAATATTTAAATATTAATATTTGAAAATGAGAAATTAAATATTAATATTTGAAAATTAAATAATTAAATATTAATTTACAAAATTAAATATTTAAATATTAATATTTGAAAATTCGAAATTAAATATTAATTTTTGAAAATTACATAATTAACTATTCATTGACACAATTAAATATTTAAATATTAATATTTGAAAATTAGAAATTAAATATTAATATTTGAAAATTAAATAATTAAATATTAATTTTTGAAAATTAAATAATTAAATATTAATATTACAAAATTAAATATTTAAATATTAATTTACAAAATTAAATATTTAAATATTAATATTTGAAAATTAAATAATTAAATAATAATATTTGAAAATTAAATAATTAAATATTAAGATTTGAAAATTAAATAATTAAATATTAATTTACAAAATTAAATATTTAAATATTAATATTTGAAAATTAGAAATTAAATATTAAGATTTGAAAATTAAATAATTAAATATTAATTTACAAAATTAAATATTTAAATATTAATATTTGAAAATTAAATAATTAAATATTAATATTTGAAAATTAAATAATTAAATATTAATATTTGAAAATTAAATAATTAAATATTAATATTTGAAAATTAAATAATTAAATATTAATTTACAAAATTAAATATTTAAATATTAATATTTGAAAATTAGAAATTAAATAGTTATATTTGAAAATTAGAAATTAAATATTAATATTTGAAAATTAAATAATTAAATATTAATTTACAAAATTAAATATTTGAATATTAATATTTGAAAATTAGAAATTAAATATTAATATTTGAAAATTAAATAATTAAATATTAATTTACAAAATTAAATATTTAAATATTAATGTTTGAAAATTAGAAATTAAATATTAATATTTGAAAATTAAATAATTCAATATTAATTTACAAAATTAAATATTTAAATATTAATATTTGAAAATTACAAATTAAATATTAATATTTGAAAATTAAATAATTAAATATTAATTTTTGAAAATTAAATAATTAAATATTAATATTTGAAAATTAAATAACTAAATATTAATTTACAACATTAAATATTTAAATATTAATGTTTGAAAATTAGAAATTAAATATTAATATTTGAAAATTAAATAATTAAATATTAATTTTTGAAAATTAAATACTTAATTAAATATTAATATTTGAAAATTAAATAATGAAATATTAATTTACAAAATTATATATTTAAATATTAATATTTGAAAATTAAATAATTAAATATTAATTTGTGAAAATTAAATAAATAAATATTAATATTTGAAAATTAGAAATTAAATATTAATATTTGAAAATTAAATAATTAAATATTAATTTACAAAATTGAATATTTAAATATTAATATTTGAAAATTAGAAATTAAATATTAATATTTGAAAATTAAATAATTGAATATTAATTTAAAAAATTAAATATTTAAATATTGATATTTTAAAATTCTATATTAAATATTAATATTTAAAAATTAAATAATTAAATATTAATTTACAAAATTGAATATTTAAATATTAATATTTGAAAACTAGAAATGAAATATTAATATTTGAAAATTAAATAATTAAATATTAATTTTTGAAAATTAAATAATTAAATATTAATTTACAAAATTAAATATTTAAATATTAATATTTGAAAATTAGAAATTGAATTTTAATATTTAAAAATTAAATAATTAAATATTAATTTTTGAAAATTAAATAATTAAATATTAATATTTGATAATAAATAATTAAATATTAATTTACAAAATTAAATATTTAAATATTAATATTTGAAAATTAGAAATTAAATATTAATATTTGAAAATGAAAGAATTAAATATTATTTTACAAAATTACATAATTAAATATTAATATTTGAAAATTAAATAATTGAATATTAATTTACAAAATTAAATATTTACATATTAATATTTGAAAATTAAATAATTAAATATTAATTTTTGAAAATTAAATATTTAAATATTAATATTTGAAAATTAGAAATTAAATATTAATATTTGAAAATTAAATAATTAAATAGTAATTTACAAAATTAAATATTTAAAAATTAATATTTGAAAATTAAGTAATTTAAAATTAATATTTGAAAATTAAATAATTAAATATTAATTTACAAAATTAAATATTTAAATATTAATATTTGAAAATTAGAATTAGAATATTAATATTTAAAAATTAAATATTAAATATTAATTTACAAAATTAAATATTTAAATATTAATATTTGAAAATTAGAAATTAAATATTAATATTTGAAAATTATATAATTAAATATTAATTTACAAAATTAAATATTTAAATATTAATATTTGAAAATTAGAAATTAAATACTAATATTTGAGATTTAAATAATTAAATATTAATTTTTGAAAATTAAATAATGAAATATTAATTTACAAAATTAAATATTTAAATATTAATATTTGAAAATTAGAAATTAAATACTAATATTTGAAAATTAAATAATTAAATATTAATTTTTGAAAATTAAATAATTAAATATTAATATTTGATAATTAAATAATTAAATATTAATTCACAAAATTGAATATTTAAATATTAATATTTGAAAATTAAAAATTAAATATTAATATTTGAAAATTAAATAATTAAATCTTAATTTACAAAATTAAATATTTAAATATTAATATTTGAAAATTAAATAATTAAATATTAATTTAAAAAATTTAATATTTAAATATTAATATTTGAAAATTAAATAATTAAATATTAATTTTTGAAAATTAAATAATTAAATATTAATATTTAAAAATTAAATAATAAAATATTAATTTTTGAAAATTAAATAATTAAATATTAATTTACAAAATTAAATATTTAAATATTAATATTTGAAAATTAGAAATTAAATATTATTATTTGAAAATTAAATAATTAAATATTAATTTTCAAAATTAAATATTTAAATATTAATATTTAAAAATTAGAAATTAAATATCAATATTTGAAAATTAAATAACTAAATACTAATTTACAAAATTAGATATTTAAATATTAATATTTGAAAATTAGAAATTAAATATTAATATTTGAAAATTAAATAATTAAATATTAATTTTTGAAAATTAAATAATTAAATATTAATATTTAAAAATTAAATATTTAAATATTAATATTTGAAAATTAAATAATTAAATATTAATTAACAAAATTAAATATTTAAATATTAATATTTGAAAATTAAATAATTAAATATTAATATTTGAAAATTAAATAATTAAATATTAATATTTGAAAATTAAAAAATTAAATATTAATATTTGAAAAATAAATAATTAAATATTAATTTACAAAATTAAATATTTAAATATTAATATTTGAAAATTAAAAATTGAATATTAATATTTGAAAATTAAATAATTAAATATTAATTTTTGAAAATTAAATAATTAAATATTAATTTACAAAATTAAATATTTAAATATTAATATTTGAAAATTAGAAATTAAATATTAATATTTGAAAATTAAATAATTAAATATTAATTTACAAAATTGAATATTTAAATATTAATATTTGAAAATTAAAAAAATAAATATTAATATTTGAAAAATAAAAAATTAAATATTAATATTCGAAAATTAAATAATTAAATATTAATTTTTGAAAATTAAATAATTAAATATTAATTTACAAAATTAATTATTTAAATATTAATATTTGAAAATTAGAAATTAAATATCAATATTTGAAAATTAAATAAATAAATATTAATGTTTGAAAATTAAATAATTAAATATTAATTCACAAAATTGAATATTTAAATATTAATATTTGAAAATTAAAAATTAAATATTAATATTTGAAAATTAAATAATTAAATATTAATTTACAAAATTAAATATTTAAATATTAATATTTGAAAATTAGAAATTAAATATTAATATTTGAAAATTAAATAATTAAATATTAATTTACAAAATTTAATATTTAAATATTAATATTTGAAAAATAGAAATTAAATATTAATATTTGAAAATTAAATAATTAAATATTAATTTTTGAAAATTAAGTAATTAAATATTAATATTTGAAAATTAAATAATTAAATATTAATTTACAAAATTAAATAATTAAATATTAATTTTTGAAAATTAAATAATTAAATATTAATATTTGATAATAAATAATTAAATATTAATTTACAAAACTGAATATTTAAATATTAATATTTGAAAATTAAATAATTAAATATTAATCTACAACATTAAATATTTAAATATTAATATTTGAAAATTAAATAATTAAATATTAAGATTTGAAAATAAAATAATTACATATTAATATTCGAAAAATAGAAATTAAATATTAATATTTGAAAATTAAATAATGAAATATTAATTTACAAAATTAGATATTTAAATATTAATATTTGAAAATTAGAAATTAAATATTAATATTTGAAAATTAAATAATTAAATATTAATTTACAAAATTAAATATTTAAATATTAATATTTGAAAATTAAATAATTAAATATTAATATTTGAAAATTAAATAATTAAATATTAATTTACAAAATTAAATATTTAAATATTAATATTTGAAAATTAGAAATTAAATACTAATATTTGAAAATTAAATAATTAAATATTAATTTTTGAAAATTAAATAATTAAATATTAATTTACAAAATTAAATATTTAAATATTAATATTTGAAAATTAGAAATTAAATACTAATATTTGAAAATTAAATAATTAAATATTAATTTTTGAAAATTAAATAATTAAATATTAATATTTGAAAATTAAATAATTAAATATTAATTTTTGAAAATTAAATAATTAAATATTAATTTTTGAAACTTAAATAATTAAATATTAATATTTGAAAATTAAATAATTGAATATTAATTTACAAAATTAAATAATTAAATATTAATTTTTGAAAATTAAATAATTAAATATTAATTCACAAAATTAATTATTTAAATATTAATATTTGAAAATTAAGTAATTAAAAATTAATATTTGAAAATTAAAAAAATAAATATTAATATTTGAAAATTAAATAATTCAATATTAATTTTTGAAAATTAAATAATTAAATATTAATTTACAAAATTAAATATTTAAATATTAATATTTGAAAATTAGATAATTAAATATTAATATTTGAATATTAAATAATTAAATATTAATTTACAAAATTAAATATTTAAATATTAATGTTTGAAAATTAGAAATTGAATATTAATATTTAAAAATTAAATAATTAAATATTAATTTTTGAAAATTAAATAATTAAATATTAATTTAGAAAATTAAATATTTAAATATTAATATTTGAAAATTAGATAATTAAATATTTATATTTGAAAATTATATATTTAAATTTCATTTTTCAAAATTAAATAATTAAATATTAATATTTGAAAATTAAATAAATAAATATTAATTTACAAAATTAAATATTTAAATATTAATATTTGAAAATTAGAAATTAAATATTAATATTTGAAAATTAAATAATTAAATATTATTTTACAAAATTAAATATTTAAATATTAATATTTGAAAATTAAATAATTGAATATTAATTTACAAAATTAAATATTTAAATATTAATATTTGAAAATTAAATATTTAAATATTAATATTTGAAAATGAGAAATTAAATATTAATATTTAAAAATTAAATAATTAATTATTAATTTTTGAAAATTAAATAATTAGATATTAATTTACAAAATTAAATGTTTAAATATTAATATTTGAAAATTAGAAATTAAATATTAATATTTGAAAATTAAATATTAATATTTGAAAATTAAATAATTAAATATTAATCTACAAAATTAAATATTTAAATATTAATATTTGAAAATTAGAAATTAAATATTAATATTTGAAAATTAAATAATTAAATATTAATTTTCAAAATTAAATATTTAAATATTAATATTTAAAAATTAGAAATTAAATATCAATATTTGAAAATTAAATAACTAAATAATAATTTACAAAATTAGATATTTAAATATTAATATTTGAAAATTAGAAATTAAATATTAATATTTGAAAATTAAATAATTAAATATTAATTTTTGAAAATTAAATAATTAAATATTAATATTTGAAAATTAAATAACTAAATATTAATTTACAAAATTAAATATTTAAATATTAATATTTGAAAATTAGATAATTAAATATTAATATTTGAAAATTAAATAATTAAATATTAATATTTGAAAATTAAATAATTAAATATTAATATTTGAAAATTAAATAATTAAATATTAATTTACAAAATTAAATATTAAAATATTAATATTTGAAAATTAAATAATTAAATATTAATATTTGAAAATTAAATATTTAAATATTAATATTTGAAAATTAAATAATAAAATATTAATATTTGAAAATTAAATAATTAAATATTGATTTACAAAATTAAATAATTAAATATTAATTTTTGAAAATTAAATAATTAAATAATAATATTTGAAAATTAAATAATTAAATATTAATTTACAAAATTAAATATTTAAATATTAATATTTGAAAATCAGACATTAAATATTAATATTTGAAAATTAAATAATTAAATATTAATTTACACAATTGAATATTTAAATATTAATAGTTGAAAATTAGAAATTAAATATTAATATTTGAAAATTAAATAATTAAATATTAATTTTTGAAAATTAGATAATTAAATATTAATTTACAAAATTAAATATTTGAATATTAATATTTGAAAATTAGAAATTAAATATTAATATTTGAAAATTAAATAATTAAATATTAATATTTGAAAATTAAATAATTAAATATTAATATTTAAAATTTAAATAATTAAATATTAATTTACAAAATTAAATAATTGAATATTAATTTTTGAAACTTGGAAATTAAATATTAATATTTGAAAATTAAATAATTAAATATTAATTTACAACATTAAATATTTAAATATTAATATTTGAAAATTAAATAATTAATTATTAATTTACAAAATTGAATATTTAAATATTAATATTTGAAAATAAAATAATTAAATATTAATATTCGAAAATTAAATAACTAAATATTAATATTTGAAAATTAGATAATTAAATATTAATATTTGAAAATTAAATAATTAAATATTAATTTCCAAAATTAAATATTTAAATATTAATATGTGAAAATTAGAACTTGAATATTACTTTTTGAAAAGTAAATAATTAACTATTAATTTACAAAATTAAATATTTAAATGTTATTATTTGAAAATTAGAAATTGAAGATTAATATTTGAAAATTAAATAATTAAATATTAATTTACAAAATTGAATATTTAAATATTAATATTTGAAAATTAAATAATTAAATATTAATATTTGAAAATTAAATAATTAACTATGAATTTACAAAATTAAATATTTAAATATTAATATTTGAAAATTAGAAATTAAATATTAATATTTGAAAATTAAATAATTAAATATTAATTTTGAAAATTAAATAATTAAATATTAATTTACAAAATTAAATATTTAAATAGTAATATTTGAAAATTAGAAATTAAATATTAATATGTGAAAATTAAATAATTAAATATTAATTTTTGAAAATTAAATAACTAAATATTAATATTTGAAAATTAAATAATTAAATATTAATTTACAAAATTGAATATTTAAATATTAATATTTGAAAATTAGAAATTAAATATTAATATTTGAAAATTATATAATTAAATATTAATTTTGCAAAATTAAATATTTAAATATTAATATTTGAAAATTAAATGATCAAATATTAATTCACAAAATTAAATATTTAAATATTAATATTTGAAAATTAAATAATTAAATATTAATTTTTGAAAATTAAATAATTAAATATTAATATTTGAAAATTAGAAATTAAATATTAATATTTGAAAATTAAATAATTAAATATTAATTTACAAAATTAAATATTTGAATATTAATATTTGAAAATTAGAAAATAAATATTAATATTTGAAAATTAAATAATTAAATATTAATTTTTGAAAATTAAATATTTAAATATTAATATTTGAAAATTAGAAATTAAATATTAATATTTGAAAATTAAATAATTAAATATTAATTTACAAAATTAAATATTTAAATATTAATATTTGAAAATTAAATAATTAAATATTAATATTTGAAAATTAAATAATTAAATATTAATTTACAAAATTAAATATTTAAATATTAATATTTGAAAATTAAATAATTAAATATTAATATTTGAAAATTAAATAATTAAATATTAATTTACAAAATTAAATATTTAAATATTAATATTTGAAAATTAGATAATTAAATATTAATATTTGAAAATTAAATAATTAAATATTAAATTTTTAAAATTAAATAATTAAATATTAATTTTTGAAAATTAAATAATTCAATATTAATTTACAAAATTAAATATTTAAATATTAGTATTTGAAAATTAGAAATTAAATATTAATTTTTGAAAATTAAATAATTAAATATTAATTTTTGAAAATTAAATAATTAAATATTAATTTTTCAAAATTAAATATTTAAATATTAATATTTGAAAATTAGATAATTAAATATTAATATTTGAAAATTAAATAATTAAATATTAATTTACAAAATTAAATATTTAAATATTAATATTTGAAAATTAAATAATTAAATATTAATATTTGAAAATTAAATAATTAAATATTAATATTTGAAAATTAAATAATTAAATATTAATATTTGAAAATTGAATAATTAAATATTAATTTACAAAATTAAATATTAATATTTGAAAATTAAATAATTAAATATTAATATTTGAAAATTAAATAATTAAATATTAATATTTGAAAATTAAATAATTAAATATTAATTTACAAACTTAAATATTTAAATATTAATATTTGAAAATTAGATAATTAAATATTAATATTTGAAAATTAAATAATTAAATATTAATTTACAAAATTAAATATTTAAATATTAATATTTGAAAATTAAATAATTAAATATTAATATTTGAAAATTAAATAATTAAATATTAATTTTTGAAAATTAAATAATTAAATATTAATATTTTAAAATTAAATAATTAAATATTAACTTACAAAATTAAATATTTAAATTTTAATATTTGAAAATTAGAAATTAAATATTAATATTTGAAAATTAAATAATTAAATATTAATTTACAAAATTAAATATTTAAATATTAATATTTGAAAATTAAATAATTAAATATTAATTTACAAAATTAAATATTTAAATATTCATATTTGAAAATTAGAAATTAAATATTAATATTTGAAAATTAAATAAATAAATATTAATATTTGAAAATTAAATAATTAAATATTAATTTTTGAAAATTAAATAATTGAATATTAATTTACAAAATTAAATATTTAAATATTAATATTTGAAAATTAAATAATTAAATATTAATATTTGAAAATTAAATATTTAAATATTAATATTTGAAAATTAAATAATTAAATATTAATATTTGAAAATTAAATAATTAAATATTAATTTACAAAATTAAATATTTAAATATTAATATTTGAAAATTAGAAATTAAATATTAATATTTGAAATTTAATTAATTAAATATTAATTTTTGAAAATTAAATAATTAAATATTAAATTACAAAATTAGATATTTAAATATTAAGATTTGAAAATTAGAAATTAAATATTAATATTTGAAAATTAAATAATTAAATATTAATTTTTGAAAATTAAATAATTAAATATTAATATTTTAAAATTAAATAATTAAATATTAATTTACAAAATTAAATATTTAAATATTAATATTTGAAAATTAGAAATTAAATATTAATATTTGAAAATTAAATAATTAAATATTAATTTACAAAATTAAATATTTAAATATTAATATTTGAAAATTATATAATTAAATATTAATTTACAAAATTAAATATTTAAATATTCATATTTGAAAATTATATAATTAAATATTAATTTTTGAAAATTAAATAAATAAATATTAATATTTGAAAATTAGATAATTAAATATTAATATTTGAAAATTAAATAATTAAATATTAATTTACAAAATTAAATATTTAAATATTAATATTTGAAAATTAGAAATTAAATATTAATATTTGAGAATTAAATCATTAAATATTAATTTACAAAATTAAATATTTAAATATTAATATTTGAAAATTAAATAATTAAATATTAATATTTGAAAATTAAATAATTAAATATTAATTTTTGAAAATTAAATAATTAAATATTAATTTACAAAATTAAATATTTAAATGTAAATATTTGAAAATTAGAAATTAAATATTAATATTTGAAAATTAAATAATTAAATATTAATTTTGAAAATTAAATAATTAAATATTAATATTTGATAATAAATAATTAAATATTAATTTACAAAATTGAATATTTAAATATTAATATTTGAAAATTAGATAATTAAATATTAATATTTGAAAATTAAATAATTAAATATTAATTTTTGAAAATTAAATAATTAAATATTAATATTTGAAAATTAAATAATTAAATATTAATTTACAAAATTAAATATTTAAATATTAATATTTGAAAATTAAATAATTAAATATTAATATTTGAAAATTAAATAATTAAATATTAATATTTGAAAATTAAATAATTAAATATTAATATTTGAAAATTAAATAATTAAATATTAATTTACAAAATTAAATATTTAAATATTAATATTTGAAAATTAAATAATTAAATATTAATATTTGAAAATTAAATAATTAAATATTAATTTTACAAAATTAAATATTTAAATATTAATATTTGAAAATTAAATAATTAAATATTAATATTTGAAAATTAAATAATTAAATATTAATTTACAAAATTAAATATTT
The DNA here is from genome assembly GCA_038380155.1 of Pseudococcus jackbeardsleyi. Classification (NCBI taxonomy): domain Eukaryota; kingdom Metazoa; phylum Arthropoda; class Insecta; order Hemiptera; family Pseudococcidae; genus Pseudococcus; species Pseudococcus jackbeardsleyi. Next base: position 24,638,448 of record CM076242.1, read on the forward strand.
AAATATTAATATTTGAAAATTAGATAATTAAATATTAATATTTGAAAATTAAATAATTAAATATTAATTTACAAAATTAAATATTTAAATATTAATATTTGAAAATTAAATAATTAAATATTATTTTTTGAAAATCAAATAATTGAATAATAATTTACAAAATTAAATATTTAAATATTAATATTTGAAAATGAAATCATTAAATATTAATATTTGAAAATTAAATAATTAAATATTAATTTTTGAAAATTAAATAATTAAATATTAATTTACAAAATTAAATATTTAAATATTAATATTACAAAATTAAATATTTGAATATGAATATTTGAAAATTAAATAATTAAATAATAATATTTGAAAATTAGAAATTGAATATTAATATTTGAAAATTAAATAATTAAATATTAATTTACAAAATTAAATATTTAAATATTAATATTTCAAAATTAGAAATTAAATATTAATATTTGAAAATTAAATAATTAAATATTAATTTACAAAATTAAATATTTGAATATTAATATTTGAAAATTAAATAATTTAATATTAATTTTTGAAAATTAAATAATTAAATAATAATATTTGAAAATTAAATAATTAAATATTAATATTTAAAATTTAAATAATTAAATATTAATATACAAAATTAAATATTTAAATTTTAATATTTGAAAATTAGAAATTAAATATTAATATTTGAAAATTAAATAATTAAATATTAATATTTGAAAATAAAATAATTAAATATTAATTTTCAAAATTAAATAATTAAATAATAATATTTGAAAATTATAAATTGAATATTAATATTTTAAAATTAAATAATTAAATATTAATTTACAAAATTAAATATTTAAATATTAATATTTGAAAATTAAATAATTAAATATTAATATTTGAAAATTAAATAATTAAATATTAATTTACAAAATTAAATCTTTAAATATTAATATTTGAAAAGTAGAAATTAAATATTAATATTTGAAAATTAAATAATTAAATATTAATTTTTGAAAATTAAATATTAAAATATTAATATTTGAAAATTAAATAATTAATTATTAATTTACAAAATTGAATATTTAAATATTAATATTTGAAAATAAAATAATTAAATATTAATATTCGAAGATTAGAAATTAAATATTAATTTACAAAATTAAATAATTTAATATTAATTTACAAAATTAAATATTTAAATATTAATTTACAAAATTAAATGTGTAAATATTAATATTTGAAAATTAAATAATTATATATGAATTTTTGAAAATTAAATAATTAAATATTAATAGTTGAAAATTAAATAATTAAATCTTAATTTTTGAAAATTAAATAATTAAATATTAATTTACAAAATTAAATATTTAAATATTAATATTTGAAAATTAGAAATTAAATATTAATATTTGAAAAATAAATAATTAAAGATTAATTTACAAAATTAAATATTTAAATATTAATATTTGAAAATTAGAATTTAAATATTAATTTTTGAAAATTAAGTAATTAAATATTAATTTACAAAATTAAATATTTAAATATTAATATTTGAAAATTAGAAATTGAATATTAATATTTGAAAATTAAATAATTAAATATTAATTTTTGAAAATTAAATAATTAAATATTAATTTACAAAATTAAATATTTAAATATTAATATTTGAAAATTAGAAATTAAATATTAATATTTGAAAATTAAATAATTAAATATTAATTTTTGAAAATTAAAAAATTAAATATTAATTTTTGAAAATTAAAAAATTAAATATTAATTTACAAAATTAAATAATTAAATATTAATATTTGAAAATTAGAAATTAAATATTAATATTTGAAAATTAAATAATTAAATATTAATTTTTGAAAATTAAATAATTTAAATATTAATATTTGAAAATTAAATAATTAAATATTAATAAACAAAATTAAATATTTAAATATTAATATTTGAAAATTAAATAATTAAATATTAATATATGAAAATTAAAAATAAAATATTAAAAATTGAAAATTAGAAATTAAATATTAATATTTGAAAATTAAATAATTAAATATTAATTTACAAAATTAAATATTTAAATATTAATATTTGAAAATTAAAAAATTAAATATTAATATTTGAAAATTAAATAATTAAATATTAATTTACAAAATTAAATATTTAAATATTAATATTTGAAAATTAGAAATTAAATATTAATATTTGAAAATTAAATAATTAAATATTATTTTACAAAATTAAATATTTAAATATTAATATTTGAAAATTAAATAATTGAATATTAATATTTGAAAATTAAATTATTTAATATTAATTTACAAAATTAAATATTTAAATATTAATATTTGAAAATTAGAAATTAAATATTAATATTTAAAAATTAAACAATTAAATATTAATTTTTGAAAATTAAATAATTAAATATTAATTTACAAAATTAAACATTTAAATATTAATATTTGAAAATTAGGAATTAAATATTAATATTTGAAAATTAAATAATTAAATATTAATTTTTGAAAATTAAATAATTAAATATTAATATTTGAAAATTAAAAATTTAAATTTTAATTTTCAAAATTAAATATTTAAATATTAATATTTGAAAATTAGAAATTAAATATTAATATTTGAAAATTAAAAATAATGAAATATTAATTTACTAAATGAAATATTTAAATATTAATATTTGAAAATTAAATAATGAAATATTAATTTACAAAATTATATATTTAAATATTAATATTTGAAAATTAAATAATTAAATATTAATTTTTGAAAATTAAATAAATAAATATTAATATTTGAAAATTAGAAATTAAATATTAATTTTTGAAAATTAAATAATTAAATCTTAATTCACAAAATTAAATATTTAAATATTAATATTTGAAAATTAGAAATTAAATATTAATATTTGAAAATTAAATAATTAAATATTAATTTACAAAATTAAATATTTAAATATTAATATTTGAAAATTAGAAATTAAATATTAATATTTAAAAATTAAATAATTAAATATTAATTTACAAAATTGAATATTTAAATATTAATATTTGAAAATTAGAAATGAAATATTAATATTTGAAAATTAAATAATTAAATATTAATTTACAAAATTAAATATTTAAATATTAATATTTGAAAATTCGAAATTAAATATTAATATTTAAAAATTAAATAATTAAATATTAATTTACAAAGCTAAATATTTAAATAATAATATTTGAAAATTAGAAATTAAATATTAATATTTGAAAATTAAATAATTAAATATTAATTTTTGAAAATTAAATAACTAAATATTAATTTACAAAATTAAATAATTAAATATTAATTTACAAAATTGAATATTTAAATATTAATATTTGAAAATTAGAAATTAAATATTAATATTTGAAAATTAAATGATTAAATATTAATTTTTGAAAATTAAATAATTAAATATTAATTTACAAAATTAAATATTTAAATATTAATATTTGAAAATTAGAAATTAAATATTAATATTTGAAAATTAAATAATTAAATATTAATTTTTGAAAATTAAATAATTAAATATTAATATTTGATAATAAATAATTAAATATTAATTTACAAAATTGAATATTTAAATATTAATATTTGAAAATTAGAAATTAAATATTAATATTTGAAAATTAAAAAATAATGAAATATTAATTTACAAAATGAAATATTTAAATATTAATATTTGAAAATTAAATAATGAAATATTAATTTACAAAATTATATATTTAAATATTAATATTTGAAAATTAAATAATTAAATATTAATTTTTGAAAATTAAATAAATAAATATTAATATTTGAAAATTAGAAATTAAATATTAATTTTTGAAAATTAAATAATTAAATCTTAATTCACAAAATTAAATATTTAAATATTAATATTTGAAAATTAGAAATTAAATATTAATATTTGAAAATTAAATAATTAAATATTAATTTACAAAATTAAATATTTAAATATTAATATTTGAAAATTAGAAATTAAATATTAATATTTGAAAATTAAATAATTAAATATTAATTTACAAAATTGAATATTTAAATATTAATATTTGAAAATTAAATAATTAAATATTAATTTACAAAATTAAATATTTAAATATTAATATTTGAAAATTAGAAATTAAATATTAATATTTAAAAATTAAATAATTAAATATTATTTTACAAAATTGAATATTTAAATATTAATATTTGAAATTTAGAATTGAAATATTAATATTTGAAAATTAAATAATTAAATATTAATTTTTGAAAATTAAATAATTAAATATTAATTTACAAAATTGAATGTTTAAATATTAATTTACAAAATTGAATATTTAAATATTAATATTTGAAAATTCGAAATTAAATATTAATATATGAAAATTAAATAATTAAATATTATATTACAAAATTAAATATTTAAATATTAATATTTGAAAATTAAATAATTGAATATTAATTTACAAAATTAAATATTTAAAT
>CM076242.1:24643459-24659671 GCA_038380155.1 Pseudococcus jackbeardsleyi
ATTTAATTTTTTAATTTTCAAATATTAATATTTAAATATTTAATTTTGTAAATTAATATTTAATTATTTAATTTTCAAAAATTAATATTTAATTATTAAATTTTCAAATATTAATATTCAATTTCTATTTTTAAAATATTAATATTTAAATATTTAATTTTGTAAATTAATATTCAATTATTTAATTTTCAAAAATTAATATTTATCTATTTAATTTTCAAATATTAATATTTAATTTATAATTTTCAAATATTAATATTTAAATATTTAATTTTGTAAATTAATATTTAATTATTTAATTTTCAAAAATTAATATTTAATTATTTAATTTTCAAATATTAATATTTAATTTCTAATTTTCAAATATTAATATTTAAATATTTAATTTTGTAAACTAATATTTAAATATTTAATTTTGTAAATTAATCTTTAGTTATTTAATTTTCAAAAATTAATATTTACTTAATTATTTAATTTTTAAATATTAATATTCTAATTCTAATTTTCAAATATTAATATTTAAATATTTAATTTTGTAAATTAATATTTAATTATTTAATTTTCAAATATTAATATTTAAATATTTAATTTTGTAAATTGATATTCAATTATTTAATTTTGTAAATTAATATTCAATTATTTAATTTTCAAAAATTAATATTTAAATATTTAATTTTGTAAATAAATTTTTAATTATTTAATTTTCAAATATTAATATTTAATTATTTAATTTTGTAAATTAATATTTAATTATTTAATTTTCAAATATTAATATTTAATTATTTAATTTTCAAAAATTAATATTTAATTATTTTATTTTCAAATATTAATATTTAATTTCTAATTTTCAAATATTATTATTTAATTATTTAATTTTCAAATATTAATATTTAAATATTTAATTTTGTACATAAATATTTAATTATTTAATTTTCAAATATTAATATTTAATTATTTAATTTTCAAATATTAATATTTTAATATTTAATTTTGTAAATTAATATTTAAATATTTAATTTTGTAAATTAATATTTAAATATTTAATTTTGTAAATTAATATTTAATTATTTAATTTTCAAAAATTAATATTTAATTATTTATTTTCAAATATTAAGATTTAATTTCTAATTTTCAAATATTAATATTTAAATATTTAATTTTTTAAATTAATATTTAATTATTTAATTTTCAAAAATTAATATTTAATTATTTAATTTTCAAATATTAATATTCAATTTCCAATTTTCAAATATTAATATTTAAATATTTAATTTTGTAAATTAATATTTAATTATTTAATTTTCAAATATTAATATTAAATTTCTAATTTTCAAATATTAATATTTCAATATTTAATTTTTTAAATTAATATTTAATTATTTAATTTTCAAATATTATTATTTAATTATTTAATTTTCAAATATTAATATTTAAATATTTAATTTTGTAAATTAATTTTTAATTATTTAATTTTCAAATATTATTATTTAATTATTTAATTTTCGAATATTATTAGTTAATTTCTAATTTTCTATATTTAATATTTAATTATTTAATTTTCAAATATTAATATTTCATTTCTAATTTTCAAAAATGAATATTTAAATATTTAATTTTGTAATTAATATTTAATTTTTTAATTTTCAAATATTAATATTTAATTTTTTAATTTTCAAAAATTAATATTTAATTTTTTAATTTTCAAATATTAATATTTAATTATTAAATTTTCAAATATTAATATTCAATTTCTATTTTTAAAATATTAATATTTAGATATTTAATTTTGTAAATTAATATTCAATTATTTAATTTTCAAAAATTAATATTTAATTATTTAATTTTCAAATATTAATATTTAATTTCTAATTTTCAAATATTAATATTTAAATATTTAATTTTGTAAATTAATATTTAATTATTTAATTTTCAAAAATTAATATTTAATTATTTAATTTTCAAATATTAATATTTAATTTCTAATTTTCAAATATTATTATTTAATTATTTAATTTTGTAAATTAATAATTTAAATATTTAATTTTGAAAAATAAATTTTAATTAATTTAATTTCAAAAATTAATATTTAATTATTTAATTTTCAAATATTAATATTTAATTTCTAATTTTCAAATATTAATATTTAAATATTTAATTTTGTAAATTAATATTTAATTATTTAATTTTCAAATATTAATATTTAAATATTTAATTTTGTAAATTAATATTTAATTATTTGATTTTCAAAAATTAATATTTAATTATTTAATTTTCAAATATTAATATTTAAATATTTAAATTTGTAAATTAATATTTAATTATTTAATTTTCAAATATTAACATTTAATTATTTAATTTTCAAATATTAATATTTAAATATTTAATTTTCAAATATTAATATTTAAATATTTAATTTTATGAATTAATATTTAATTATTTAATTTTCAAATAATAATATTTAATTTCTAATTTTCAAATATTAATATTTAAATATGTAATTTAGTAAATTAATATTTAATTATTTAATTTTGAAATATTAATATTTAATTTCTAATTTTCAAATATTAATATTTAAATATTTAATTTTGTAAATTAATATTTAATTATTTAATTTTCAAATATTAATATTTAAATATTTAATTTTGTAAATTAATATTTAAATATCTAATTTTCAAATAATAATATTTAAATATTTTATTTTGTAAATTAATATTTAATTATTTAATTTTCAAATATTCATATTTAAATATTTAATTTTGTGAATTAATATTTAATTATTTAATTTTCAAATATTAATATTTAAATATTTAATTTTGTAAATTAATATTTAATTATTTGATTTTCAAAAATTAATATTTAATTATTTAATTTTCAAATATTAATATTTAATTATTCTAATTTTCAAATATTATTATTAAATTATTTAATTTTAAAATATAAATATTTAAATATTTAATTTTGTAAATAAATTTTTATTTATTTAATTTTCAAAAATTAATAGTTAATTATTTAATTTTCAAATATAAAAATTCAATTTCTAATTTTAAAATATTAATATTTAAATATTTAATTTTGTAAATTAATATTCAATTATTTAATTTTCAAAAATTAATATTTAATTATTTAATTTTCAAATATTAATATTTAATTTCTAATTTTCAAATATTAATATTTTAATATTTAATTTTGTAAATTAATATTTAAATATTTAATTTTGTAAATTAATATTTAAATATTTAATTTTGTAAATTAATATTTAATTATTTAATTTTCAAATATTAATATTTAAATATTTAATTTTGTAAATTAATATTTAATTATTTAATTTTCAAAAATTAATATTTAATTATTTAATTTTCAAATATTAATATTTAATTTCTAATTTTCAAATATTAATATTTAAATATTTAATTTTGTAAATTAATATTTAAATATTTAATTTTGTAAATTAATATTTAATTATTTAATTTTCAAATATTAATATTTAATTATTTTATTTTCAAATATTAATATTTAATTTCTAATTTTCAAATATTAATATTTAAATATTTAATTTTGAAAATTAATATTTAATTATTCAATTTTCAAATATTAATATTTAAATATTTAATTTTGTAAATTAATATTTAATTATCTAATTTCCAAAAATTAATATTTAATTACTTAATTTTCAAAAATTAATATTTAAATTCTAATTTTCAAATATGAATATTCAAATATTTAATTTTGTAAATTAATATTTAATTATTCAATTTTCAAAAATTAATATTTAATTATTTAATTTTCAAATATTAATATTTAATTTCTATTTTAATATATTAATATTTAAATATTTAATTTTGTAAATTAATATTTAATTATTTAATTTTCAAAAATTAATATTTAAATATTTAATTTTGTAAATTAATATTTAATTATTTAATTTTCAAAAATCAATATTTAAATATTTAATTTTGTAAATTAATATTTAATTATTTAATTTTCAAAAATTATTATTTAATTATTTAATTTTCAAAAATTAATATTTAATTATTTATTTTCAAATATTAATATTTAATTTCTAATTTTCAAATATTAATATTTAAATATTTAATTTTGTAAATTAATATTCAATTATTTAATTTTCAAAAATTAATATTTAATTATTTAATTTTCAAATATTAATATTTAATTTCTATTTTTAAAATATTAATATTTAAATATTTAATTTTGTAAATTAATATTCAATTCTTTAATTTTCAAAAATTAATATTTAATTATTTAATTTTCAAATATTAATATTTTATTTCTAATTTACAAATATTAATATTTAAATATTTAATATTGTAAATTAATATTTAATTATTTAATTTTCAAATATTAATATTTAATTTTTTAATTTTCAAATATTAATATTTAATTTCTAATTTTCAAATATTAATATTTTTAATTTTCAAATATTAATATTTAATTTCTAATTTTCAAAAATTAATATTTAATTATTCAATTTTCAAATATTAATATTTAATTTCTAATTTTCAATTATGAATATTCAAATATTTAATTTTGTAAATTAATATTTAATTATTTAATTTTCAAAAATTAATATTTAATTATTTAATTTTCAAATATTAATAATTAATTTCTATTTTTAAATTATTAATATTTAAATATTTAATTTTGTAAATTACTATTCAATTATTTAATTGTCAAAAATTCATATTTAATTTTTTAATTTTCAAATATTAATATTTAAGTTCTAATTTTCAAATATTAATATTTAAATATTTAATTTTGTAAATTAATATTAAATTATTTAATTTTCAAATATTAATATTTAATTTCTAATTTTCAAATATTAATATTTCAATATTTAATTTTGTAAATTAATATTTAATTATTTAATTTTCAAATATTATTATTTAATTATTTAATTTTCAAATATTAATATTTAAATATTTAATTTTGTAAATTAATTTTTAATTATTTAATTTTCAAATATTAATATTTAATTATTTAATTTTCCAATATTAATATTTAATTTCTAATTTTCAAAAATTAATATTTAATTATTCAATTTTCAAATATTAATATTTCATTTCTAATTTTCAAATATGAATATTTAAATATTTAATTTTGTAATTAATATTTAATTTTTTAATTTTCAAATGTTAATATTTAAATATTTAATTTTGTAAATTAATATTTAATTATTTAATTTTCAAAAATTAATATTTTATTATTTAATTTTTAAATATTAATATTCAATTTCTAATTTTCAAATATTAATATTTAAATATTTAATTTTGTAAATTAATATTCAATTATTTAATTTTCAAAAATTAATATTTAATTATTTAATTTTCAAATATTAATATTTAATTTCTAATTTTCAATTTTTAATATTTATTTTCTAATTTTTGAACATTAATATTTAATTATTTAATTTTCAAAAATTAATATTTAATTATTTAATTTTCAAAAATTAATATTTAATTATTTAATTTCTAATTTTCAAATATTAATATTTAAATATTTAATTTTGTAAATTAATATTTAAATATTTAATTTTGTAAATTAATATTTAATTATCTAATTTTCAAAAATTAATATTTAATTATTTAATTTTCAAAAATTAATATTTAATTTCTAATTTTCAAATATTAATATTTAAATATTTAATTTTGTAAATTAATATTTAATTTTTTAATTTTCAAATATTAATATTTAAATATTTAATTTTGTAAATTAATATTTAATTATTTAATTTTCAAAATGTAATATTTAATTATTTAATTTTCAAATATTAATATTTAATTTCTAATTTTCAAATATTAATATTTAATTATTTAATTTTGTAAATTATTATTTAATTATTTAATTTTCAAATATTAATATTTAAATATTTAATTTTGTAAATTAATATTTAATTATTTAATTTTCAAATATTAACATTTAATTATTTAATTTTCAAATATTAATATTTAAATATTTAATTTTCAAATATTAATTTTTAAATATTTAATTTTATGAATTAATATTTAATTATTTAATTTTCAAATAATAATATTTAATTTCTAATTTTCAAATATTAATATTTGAATATGTAATTTAGTAAATTAATATTTAATTATTTAATTTTGAAATATTAATATTTAATTTCTAATTTTCAAATATTAATATTTAAATATTTAATTTTGTAAATTAATATTTAATTATTTAATTTTCAAATATTAATATTTAAATATTTAATTTTGTAAATTAATATTTAAATATTTAATTTTCAAATAATAATATTTAAATATTTAATTTTGTAAATAAATATTTAATTATTTAATTTTCAAATATTAATATTTAAATATTTAATTTTGTATATTAATATTTAATTATTTAATTTTCAAATATTAATATTTAATTTCTAATTTTCAAATATTATTATTTAAATATTTAATTTTGTAAATTAATATTTAATTATTTAATTTTCAAATATTGATATTTAAATATTTAATTTTAAAATATTAATATTTAAATATTTAATTTTGTAAATTAATATTTAATTATTTAAGTTTCAAAAATCAATATTTAATTATTTAATTTTCAAATATTAATATTCAATTTCTCTTTTTAAAATTTTAATATTTAATTATTTAATTTTCTAAATTAATCTTCAAGTATTTAATTTTCAAAAATTAATATTTAATTATTTAATTTTCAAATATTAATATTTAATTTCTAATTTTCAAATATTAATATTTGAATATTTAATTTTGTAAATTAATATTTAATTATTTAATTTTCAAATATTAATATTTAATTTCTAATTTTCGATTTTCAATATTTAATTTCTAATTTTCAAATATTATTATTTAATTATTTAATTTTCAAATATTAATGTTTAAATATTTAATTTTGTAAATTATAATTTAATTATTTAATTTTCAAATATTAATATTTAAATATTTAATTTTGTGAATTAATATTCAAATATTTAATTTTCAAATATTAATATTTAATTATTCAATTTTGTAAATTATTATTTAATTATTTAATTTTGTAAATTAATATTTAATTATTTAATTTTCGAAAATTGATATTTAATTATTTAATTTTCGAGAATTGATATTTAATTATTTAATTTTCAAAAATTAATATTTAATTATTTAATTTTCAAAAATTAATATTTAATTATTTGATTTTCAAAAATTAATATTTAAGTATTTAATTTTCAAAAATTAATATTTAATTATTTAATTTTCAAATATTAATATTTAAATATGTAATTTAGTAAATTAATATTTAATTATTTAATTTTGAAATATTAATATTTAATTTCTAATTTTCAAATATTAATATTTAAATATTTAATTTTGTAAATTAATATTCAATTATATAATTTTCAAAAATTAATATTTAAATATTTAATTTTGTAAATTAATATTTAAATATCTAATTTTCAAATAATAATATTTAAATATTTAATTTTGTAAATTAATATTTAATTATTTAATTTTCAAATATTAATATTTAAATATTTAATTTTGTATATTAATATTTAATTATTTAATTTTCAAATATTAATATTTAATTTCTAATTTTCAAATATTATTATTTAAATATTTAATTTTGTAAATTAATATTTAATTATTTAATTTTCAAATATTGATATTTAAATATTTAATTTTCAAATATTAATATTTAAGTATTTAATTTTGTAAATTATTATTTAATTATTTAATTTTCTAAAATTAATATTTAATTATTTAATTTTCAAATATTAATATTCAATTTCTATTTTTAAAATATTAATATTTAAATATTTAATTTTGTAAAATAATATTCAATTATTTAATTTTCAAAAATTAATATTTAATTATTTAATTTTCGAATATTAATATTCAATTTCTAATTTTCAAAAATTAATATTTAAATATTTAATTTTGTAAATTATTATTCAATTATTTAATTTTCAAAAATTAATATTTAATTATTTAATTTTCAAATATTAATATTTAATTTCTAATTTTCAAAAATTAATATTTAATTATTCAATTTTCAAATATTAATATTTAATTTCTAATTTTCAAATATGAATATTCAAATATTTAATTTTGTAAATTAATATTTAATTATTTAATTTTCAAAAATTAATATTTAATTATTTAATTTTCAAATATTAATATTTAATTTCTAATTTTCAAATATTAATATTTAAATATTCAATTTTGTAAATTAATATTTAAATATTTAATTTTGTAAATTAATATTTAATTATTTAATTTTCAAATATTAATATTTAAATATTTAATTTTGTAAATTAATATTCAATTATTTAATTTTCAGAAATTAATATTTAATTACTTAATTTTCAAATATTAATATTTAATTTCTAATTTTCAAAAATTAATATTTAATTATTCAATTTTCAAATATTAATATTTAATTTCTAATTTTCAAATATGAATATTCAAATATTTAATTTTGTAAATTAATATTTAATTATTTAATTTTCAAAAATTAATATTTAATTATTTAATTTTCAAATATTAATATTTAATTTCTATTTGTAAAATATTAATATTTAAATATTTAATTTTCTAAATTAATCTTCAATTATTTAATTTTCAAAAATTAATATTTAATTATTTAATTTTGAAATATTAATATTTAATTTCTAATTTTCAAATATTAATATTTCAATATTTAATTTGGTAAATTAATATTTAATTATTTAATTTTCAAATATTAATATTTAATTTCTAATTTTCGATTTTCAATATTTAATTTCTAATTTTCAAATATTATTATTTAATTATTTAATTTTCAAATATTAATGTTTAAATATTTAATTTTGTAAATTATAATTTAATTATTTAATTTTCAAATATTAATATTTAAATATTTAATTTTGTGAATTAATATTCAAATATTTAATTTTCAAATATTAATATTTAATTATTCAATTTTGTAAATTATTATTTAATTATTTAATTTTGTAAATTAATATCTAATTATTTAATTTTCGAAAATTGATATTTAATTATTTAATTTTCTAAAATTAATATTTAATTATTTAATTTTCAAAAATTAATATATAATTATTTAAGTTTCAAAAATTAATATATAATTATTTAATTTTCAAAAATTAATATTTAATTATTTAATTTTCAAAAATTAATATTTAATTATTTAATTTTCAAAAATTAATATTTAATTATTTAATTTTCAAAAATTAATATTTAATTATTTAATTTTGTAATATTAATATTTAATTTCTAATTTTCAAATATTAATATTTAAATATTTAATTTGGTAAATTAATATTTAATTTTTTGATTTTCAAATATTAATATTTAAATATTTAATTTTGTAAATTAATATTTAATTATTTAATTTTCAAAAATTAATATTTAATTATTTAATTTTCAAATATCAATATTTAATTTCTATTTTTCAAATATTAATATTTAAATATGTAATTTAGTAAATTAATATTTAATTATTTAATTTTGAAATATTAATATTTAATGTCTAATGTACAAATATTAAGATGTAAATATTTAATTTTGTAAATTAATATTTAATTATTTAATTTTCAAATATGAATATTTATTTATTTAATTTTCAAAAATTATTATTTAATTTTCAAATAATAATATTTAAATATTTAATTTTGTAAATTAATATTTAAATATTTAATTTTAAAATAATAATATTTAAATATTTGATTTTGTAAATTATTATTTAATTATTCAATTTTCAAATATTAATATTTAATTATTTAATTTTCAAATATTAATATTTACATATTTAATTATGTAAATTAATATTTAATTATTTAATTTTCAAAAATTATTATTTAATTTCTAATTTTCAAATATTAATATTTAAATATTTAATTTTGTAAATCAATATTTAATTATTTAATTTTCAAATATTAATATTTAAATATTTAATTTTGTAAATTAATATTTAATCATTCAATTTTCAAATATTAACATTTAATTATTTAATTTTCAAATATTAATATTTAAATATTTAATTTTCAAATATTAATATTCAAATATTTAATTTTCAAATATTAATATTTAAATATTTAATTTTATGAATTAATATTTAATTATTTAATTTTCAAATATTAATATTTAAATATTTAATTTTGTGAATTAATATTCAAATATTTAATTTTCAAATATTAATATTTAATTATTCAATTTTGTAAATTAATATTTAATTATTTAATTTTGAAGTATTATTATTTGAATACATAATTTTTTAGCTTAGTATTTATTTATTTGATTTTCAAATATTAATATTTAAATATTTAATTTTCAAATATTATTATTTAATCATTTAATTTTCAAGTAGTAATGTTTAATTATTCAATTTTCAAATATGAATATTTGATCATTTAATTATCAAATATTAATATTTAATTATTTTATTTTCAAATATTAATATTCAATCATTACATTTTGTAAATTGAATTTTAATTATTAATTTTCAATTATTAATATTCAATTATTTAATTTCTTAATATTAATATTCAAATACTCAGACTCACATTAGTTCTACCTCTTTTTGTTTCTAAATAATTGGAACTTATTGTGGAATTTTTTTCCTTTTGGTATGGTCCAAAAATTATTTTTATATTGAATATTTTGTAATATTAATATTTAATTTCTAATTTTCAAATATTAATATTTAAATATTTAATTTGGTAAATTAATATTTAATTTTTTGATTTTCAAATATTAATATTTAAATATTTAATTTTGTAAATTAATATTTAATTATTTAATTTTCAAAAATTAATATTTAATTATTTAATTTTCAAATATCAATATTTAATTTCTATTTTTCAAATATTAATATTTAAATATGTAATTTAGTAAATTAATATTTAATTATTTAATTTTGAAATATTAATATTTAATTTCTAATTTTCAAATATTAATATTTAAATATTTAATTTTGTAAATTAATATTTAATTATTTAATTTTCAAATATTAATATTTATTTATTTAATTTTCAAAAATTATTATTTAATTTTCAAATAATAATATTTAAATATTTAATTTTGTAAATTAATATTTAAATATCTAATTTTCAAATAATAATATTTAAATATTTTATTTTGTAAATTAATATTTAATTATTCAATTTTCAAATATTAATATTTAATTATTTAATTTTCAAATATTAATATTTACATATTTAATTTTGTAAATTAATATTTAATTATTTAATTTTCAAAAATTATTATTTAATTTCTAATTTTCAAATATTAATATTTAAATATTTAATTTTGTAAATCAATATTTAATTATTTAATTTTCAAATATTAATATTTAAATATTTAATTTTGTAAATTGATATTTAATTATTTAATTTTCAAATATTAACATTTAATTATTTAATTTTCAAATATTAATATTTAAATATTTAATTTTCAAATCTTAAGATTCACTTATATAATTTTCAAATATTAATATTTAAATATTTAATTTTATGAATTAATATTTAATGATTTAATTTTCACATATTAATATTGAAATATTTAATTTTGTGAAATAATATTCAAATATTTAATTTTCAAATATTAATATTTAATTATTCAATTTTGTAAATTAATATTTAATTATTTAATTTTGAAGTATTATTATTTGAATACATAATTTTTTAGCTTAGTATTTATTTATTTGATTTTCAAATATTAATATTTAAATATTTAATTTTCAAATATTATTATTTAATCATTTAATTTTCAAGTAGTAATGTTTAATTATTCAATTTTCAAATATGAATATTTGATCATTTAATTATCAAATATTAATATTTAATTATTTTATTTTCAAATATTAATATTCAATCATTACATTTTGTAAATTGAATTTTAATTATTAATTTTCAATTATTAATATTCAATTATTTAATTTCTTAATATTAATATTCAAATACTCAGACTCACATTAGTTCTACCTCTTTTTGTTTCTAAATAATTGGAACTTATTGTGGAATTTTTTTCCTTTTGGTATGGTCCAAAAATTATTTTTATATTGAATACTAGCCGTATAACCAGTCCGTTCCGGACGGGCTACCGTGAACTTCTTTTTAAATCGTACATGCCTTTTTGAAAAACAACCATAATGCATAACTTCTTAAATAGAAAATCGCTTAAATTGGTACCCGGAACTGTGTCATAAATCAATCAAAACTTCAAATTAAATATCTCGTTAGATTCGAGCTTGAAACTTTGACAAAAAACTATGAAAATTTAAAATGGAACATACCATTAGATTTGTGCCTATAATTATTCTGGAAAAAATTATATCAAACTTTCAAGCCGAGTAACCCATTAGATTAGTGCCCATAACTTCGGCAAAAATTTACCAGATGTTCAAACATTTTTCATTTGTGGTGAAATACATGGATAATTATCATCCATAAAATTGACCACAGTTTTATGGGTTTCCCCACTTTCCCCAAATTCTTGAATAGGCATCATAAGCATTTTTTCAAAAAAATATATGTTGTAGTCCTAGTCGAAACAAAAATTTTGACCCCACTCTGAGGGAGATACGATCATGGTGAGCCAAGAAATAAATTCTCAAAGTCGCGAAAATGCGACCTTCCAAAAATCGTTGTGATATCTTATTGACACACTGTATGACGTCACTATATTGCAAGACACATGATCGTCACAACACTGTAATAAAGAATCGTATAAAATTACAAATTGTTCAAAAGGAAAAATTGAAATAATTCAAAATTCTGAGTGAGGACATAGGTGTTTGAGGTAAGGAAAATGATCTACGTGAAATTCTCTACAAGATAGGATAGGTTTGAAAGTTGTCCCGCTCACCAATCAAAAGCTATTAAAGCACAAAGTTCTGGAGATGCATTTTTATTCCAAATATTCGATGTTTTTTTCACTTTAGATTGAAATAACTCAAAATTTTGAGTGACGACATCGGTGTTTGAGGAAGGTAAAATGATCTACGCGAAATTCTCTACAAGATGGGACAAGTTCGAAAGTTGTCCCGTTCACCAATCAAAAGCTATTAAAGCTCAAAGTTCTGGAGATGCACTTTTATTCCAAATATTCGATGTTTTTTTCACTTTAGATTGAAATAACTCAAAATTTTGAGTGACGACATAGGTGTTTGAGGAAGGTAAAATGATCTACGTGAAATTCTCTACAAAATGGGACAAGTTTGAAGGTTGTCCCATTAACCGATCGAAAGCTATCAAAGCTCAAAGTTCTGGAGATGATGTTTTTTTTACTTTAGATTGAAATAACTCAAAATTTTGAGTGACGACATAGGTGTTTGAGGAAGATAAAATAATCTCCGTGAAATTCTCTACAAAATGGGACAAGTTTGAAAGTTGTCCCATTAACCGATCGAACGCTATCAAAGCTCAAAGTTCTGGAGAAGCGTTTTTATTCCCAATATTCGATGTTTTTTTCACTTTAGATTGAAATAACTCAAAATTTTGAGTGACGACATAGGTGTTTGAGGAAGCTAAAATGATCTACGTGAAATTCTCTACAAAATGGGACAAGTTTGAAAGTTGTCCCATTAACCGATCGAACGCTATCAAAGCTCAAAGTTCTGGAGAAGCGTTTTTATTCCAAATATTCGATGTTTTTTTCACTTTAGATTGAAATAACTCAAAATTTTGAGTGACGACATAGGTGTTTGAGGAAGCTAAAATTATCTACGAGAAATTCTCTACGAGATAGAATAGGTTTCAAAGTTTGCCTGGTCACCGATCAAAAGTTATTGTAAGTTCAAAGTTACGAAAATGAGTTTTCATTGCGAAATATTTCGTATTTTTTACACTTTACATTGAAATAACTCGAAATTTCGATCGAGGACATAGGCGTTTGAGGTAAGGAAAATGATCTACGTAAAATTCTCTACAAGATGGTGAAGATTTACCTAAAAGCTGTCCCGGCTACCGATCGAATGTTATTAAAATTAGAAGTCGCAAAAGTGATGAAAAAATTTTGCAAAAAGAAAACTGCTTAGGTACTTTTGCAACTTTGAACTTACAATAACTTTTGATCGGTGACCAGGCAGACTTTGAAACCTATCCTATCTTGTAGAGAATTTCACGTAGATCATTTTCCTTACCTCAAACACCTATGTCCTCGATCGAAATTTCGAGTTATTTCAATGTAAAGAGAAAAAAACATCGAATATTTGGAATAAAAACGCTTCTCCAGAACTTTGAGCTTGAATAGCTTTTGATTGGTGAACGGGACAACTTTCGAACTAGTCCCATCTTGTAGAGAATTTCACGTAGATCATTTTACCTTCCTCAAACACCTATGTCGTCACTCAAAATTTTGAGTTATTTCAATCTAAAGTGAAAAAAACATCGAATATTTGGAATAAAAGTGCATCTCCAGAACTTTGAGCTTTAATAGCTTTTGATTGGTGAACGGGACAACTTTCGAACTTGTCCCATCTTGTAGAGAATTTCGCGTAGATCATTTTACCTTCCTCAAACACCTATGTCGTCACTCAAAATTTTGAGTTATTTCAATCTAAAGTGAAAAAAACATCGAATATTTGGAATAAAAATGCATCTCCAGAACTTTGAGCTTTAATAGCTTTTGATTGGTGAACGGGACAACTTTCGAACTTGTCCCATCTTGTAGAGAATTTCGCGTAGATCATTTTACCTTCCTCAAACACCTATGTCCTCACTCAAAATTTTGAGTTAATCTGATGTGGAGTGAGAAAAAAACCGATTGTTAATAGAACACGCGTTTGTCGTTATGCTTCTTGCAATATTCTGACGTCACGTCTACAGTGTGTTCCGCGAGGGTCTGATTTTTGTGACAACAACATTTAATCGTTTATTAAAAATGTTGTATGAGGTCTTTTTGAAAAATAATTTTTGGAGTGGTTTTCTGGTATACCAGACCTTATTTTGTCAAAGTTTCAAGCATATCTGAGAACTTGGTTATGATGCCTATTGGTAATTTTGATGGAAAATTCCTATCCACAAAATTTGCCACATGTTCAAACCTCTTACCTACATTTGTGGTGCAATGCGTGGATATTTATTATCCATAAAATTAACCACAGTTTTATGGGGTTCCCCAACTCTGGAATTGGTAATATTGATGGATAATTCCTATCCACAAAATTTTCCATATGTTCAAACATTTTTCATTTGTGGTGAAATACATGGATAATTATTATCCATAAAATTGACCACAGTTTTATAAGTTTCCCCAAACTGCACAAACGGTAATTTTGATGGAAAATTCCTATCCACAAAATTTTCCATATGTTCAAACATTTTTCATTTGTGGTGAAATGCGTGGATAATTATTATTCATAAAATTGACCACAGTTTTCTAGAATAATTGGTAATTTTGATGGTAAATTCCTATCCATAAAATTTTCCACAAGTTCAAGCATTTTTCATTTGTGGTGAAATGCGTGGAGAATTATTATCCATAAAATTGACCACAGTTTTATGGGTTTCCCCAAACTCTAGAATTGGTAATTTTGATGGTAAATTCCTATCCACAAAATTTTCCACATGTTCAAGCATTTTTCATTTGTGGTGAAATGCGTGGATAATTATTATCCATAAAATTGACCACAATTTTATGGGTTTCCCCAAATTCTAGAATTGGTACTTTTGATGGATAATTCCTATCCACAAAATTGTGAGATTCACTTCATTATTTAAAAACTAATTTAGGTACCTGCAAAAAAATTAATTTAGCTGTAAAAAAATTGTAGAAAATTCATTTTCCGGATGTGCTTAAAAATTGATTTAGCTAAAAAAATTTAATTTAGCTAGAAATTTTTTTTTAAAATTCATTTTCTGGATATGTTCAAAAAATTTTTTTTGGGATTGAACTCGATATTTAAAAATTAATTTAGATACAAAAAATTTAATTTAGAGATATAAAATTGTTGAAAATCCATTCTCCGGGTGTATGAAAAAGTCAATTTAGCTAAAAAAATTTAATTTAGCTAAAAATAATTCAAAAAAATGTATTCTCCAGATGGCGTTTGAATCCTGAATTATGAGGTAGGAATCCAAAAAATTCATTCTTTGGGTGTATTTGAATATTAATTAAGCAAAAAAACATTAATATAGGTAGCTAAAAGAAATTAATTTTGCTTAAAAAAATTTTAATTAAGCTAAAAAAAATTATTATAGCTAAACAAAATTAATTTTGCTAAAAAAAATTCTAA
>CM076242.1:24660171-24680997 GCA_038380155.1 Pseudococcus jackbeardsleyi
CATTTTTAAATTTTTTTGGGAGTCGAAACACGAATCACTGGTCATATTTTTTCATGACTGACCATTCTGAAGCCACTAACGTTGAAGAAAAAATTTTCAAAATTCATTTGAAAAAAAGAAAAAAATTGTCTTCGTGAAGAAGAGTCGACTCTCATCACGGCAAAGGTTATTCTCACTTTTAAATTTTTTTGGGAGTCGAAACACGAATCACTGGTCATATTTTTTCATGATTGACCATTCTGAAGCCATTAACGTTGAAGAAAAAATTTTCAAAATTCATTTGAAAAAAAGAAAAAAATTGTCTCTTTGAAGAAGAGTCGACTCTTATCTCTGCGTAAGTTATTCTCACTTTTAAATTTTTTTGGGAGTCGAAACACGAATCACTGGTCATATTTTTTCATGATTGACCATTCTGAAGCCACTAACGTTGAAGAAAAAATTTTCAAAATTCATTTGAAAAAAAGAAAAAAATTGTCTTTGTGAAGAAGAGTCTACTCTTATTACGGCAAAGGTTATTCTCACTTTTAAATTTTTCTGGGAGTGGAAACACGAATCACTGGCCATATTTTTTCATGCTTGACCATTCTGAAGCCATTAACGTTAAAGAAAAAATTTTCAAAATTCATTTGAAAAAAAGAAAAAAATTGTCTCTTTGAAGAAGAGTCGACTCTTATCTCTGCGTAAGTTATTCTCACTTTTAAATTTTTTTGGGAGTCGAAACACGAATCACTGGTCATATTTTTTCATGATTGACCATTCTGAAGCCACTAACGTTGAAGAAAAAATTTTCAAAATTCATTTGAAAAAAAGAAAAAAATTGTCTTTGTGAAGATGAGTCTACTCTTATTACGGCAAAGGTTATTCTCACTTTTAAATTTTTCTGGGAGTGGAAACACGAATCACTGGCCATATTTTTTCATGCTTGACCATTCTGAAGCCATTAACGTTAATGAAAAAATTTTCAAAATTTATTTGAAAAAAAGAAAAAAATTGTCTCTTTGAAGAAGAGTCGACTCTCATCACGGCAAAGGTTATTCTCACTTTTAAATTTTTTTGGGAGTTGAAACACGAATCACTGGTCATATTCTTTCATGATTGACCATTCTGAAGCCATTAACGTAGAAGAAAAAATTTTCAAAATTCATTTGAAAAAAAGAAAAAAATTGTCTCTTTGAAGAAGAGTCAGTTTTTGTTGGCTGCAAATTTTTTTTGTTTATATCCTGTTTAGTCTTATCAATTGACGAATGCTTTCATTGTTGATGTTCAAACGTTCGTGTCATGGTTAAGTCCTGAATCTCTCGAGTTTTCTGGAAAAATACGGCATTATTCCAAAAGATAATACTTAAAGAAGCACTCGAAAAGGAGTCGTCGTCTATTGGTTTGGAATACAAATCTTTTTTCGGTGTATGTAAGTATGTAATTATTGATTGCATCACTTTCCATAATACATTAATCCTCAGTAGATACATCGATTAAAATTCGTCAATTCATTGTGGTACTTGGCATTTTCTCATCAATTATCGAGTAGGAAGATCCATAGTGAAGGTGTTGGCGAAAGTTCACTAGTACATACGAAAGATTCTGGTAAAAAAACCACCATTTCTTTTGGAAATCGAAGTTACTTTGTTAGAGTAAGTAATGCAATTCGCATCAATTTTTACGTACTGATTCTTAGTAGACGCTTACATATTCGGTTGCAATTTAAAAATTTAGCGATAAGAAGAACCTCGGTAGTGAATTATATACATGGATACAGACAGAGTCGCCTCTTACACCCCTGTATTCATTTTTTTTCAAATGAATTTTTAAAATTTTTTCTTCAACGTTAGGGCTCGGCACCACACTCGCTGTACGGCGCGGCGAGCTGCGGTACGACGCGATTTTTTTTCGCTGCAATTGTGCTACTCCCGTTATTTAAAATGAGTGTATATGAGAAAAGGGACCTAGGTGTTCTGAAAAAAAGTTATACCTGGGTACCTTTTCTCATGTACGTACATGAGGAAGGGTCTCTGTTCTTTTTTTTCAGAACACCTAGGTCCCTTTTCTCATATACACGCATTTTAAATAACTGAGGTGTACCGTAGCTCGCCGCGCCGTACCGCGAGTATGGAGCCAAGCCCTTACTGGCTGCGGAAGGGTAAAACTTGAACAAAAATGATCAGCGGTTCTTTTTTCGGCCGTCAGGAAAATTTAAAAATGAGAATAACTTACGCAGAGAGGAGAGTCGAATCTTCTCCGCGGAGACAATTTTTTTTCTTTTTTACAAATGAATTTTGAAAATTTTTTCTTTAACGTTAATGGCTTCAGAATGGTCAATCATGAAAGAATACGACCAGTGATTCGTGTTTCGACTCCCAAAAAAATTTTAAAGTGAGAATAACCTTTGCCGTGATGAGAGTCGACTCTTCTTCACGAAGACAATTTTTTTCTTTTTTTCAAATGAATTTTGAAAATTTTTTCTTCAACGTTAGTGGCTTCAGAATGGTCAAGCATGAAAAAATATGGCCAGTGATTCGTGTTTCGACTCCCAAAAAAATTTAAAAATGAGAATAACTTACGCAGAGAGAAGAGTCGACTCTTCTACAAAGAGGCAATTTTTTTCTTTTTTTCAAATGTATTTTGAAAATTTTTTCTTCAACGTTAATGGCTTCAGAATGGTCAAGCATGAAAAAATATGGCCAGTGATTCGTGTTTCGACTCCCAAAAAAATTTAAAAGTGAGAATAACCTTTGCCGTGATGAGAGTCGACTCTTCTTCATGATGACAATTTTTTTCTTTTTTTCAAATAAATTTTGAAAATTTTTTCTTCAACGTTAATGGCTTCAGAATGGTCAAGCATGAAAAAATATGGCCAGTGATTCGTGTTTCGACCCCCAAAAAAATTTAAAAGTGAGAATAACCTTTGCCGTGATGAGAGTCGACTCTTCTTCAAAGAGACAATTTTTTTCTTTTTTTCAAATGAATTTTGAAAATTTTTTTTTCAACGTTACTGGCTTCAGAATGGTCAATCATGAAAAAATATGACCAGTGATTCGTGTTTCGACTCCCAAAAAAATTTAAAATTGAGAATAACCTTTGCCGTGATGAGAGTCGACTCTTCTTCAAAGAGACAATTTTTTTCTTTTTTTCAAATGAATTTTGAAAATTTTTTTTTCAACGTTACTGGCTTCAGAATTGTCAATCATGAAAAATATGACCAGTGATTCGTGTTTCGACTCCCAAAAAATTTAAAAGTGAGAATAACCTTTGCCGTGATGAGAGTCGACTCTTCTTCACGAAGACAATTTTTTCTTTTTTCAAATAAATTTTGAAAATTTTTTCTTCAACGTAAATGGCTTCAGAATTGTCAAGCATGAAAAAATATGGCCAGTGATTCGTGTTTCGACTTCCAGAAAAATTTAAAAATGAGAATAACTTACGCAGGGAGAAGAGTCGACTCTTCTCCAAGGAGACAATTTTTTTAGGAATGAAAATAATCTAAAATCATTCAATGACTCACAAATTTTGAGGTTCTTCTTACAGCTAATTACATACATAGGGATTTCATTAAGACTGAATTGGGATCGTTGGTTTTGCAGTCTTCTGTTACACCTCATGGAAAGCCACATCTGTTTTGTTTGGTATATAATTTCTGTAGAAATGGGTTTAATTAATTCAGCAGAAAAATAAAATGATAATTGTGGAACCTAATACATCTTTTATCCAAATCTCTTTAGATATCTTACTCATTTTGATCGCCATAGGCATGTCTCGGTTCAAACGTACAACAAACAGAGGCAATTGGTCTCCTTCTGACTTAATAGAGGCAGTCGAATGTAAATTAAAAGGCATGACATATCGCGAATGTGAAAAACGGTTTGGTGTTCCTAGAAGCACACTACAAGAAAGAGTTAAGGCGGTTCAAGGGGGAGAACAACTGAAACTAAAACCGAAGTTAGGGCGGTTTACTACGATTTTCTCAGAAGAACAGGAAAAAGAGCTGGTGAACCATATGAACAAATTGGATGATGCACTTATGCCGCTATCCAAGACTGAATTTCTGAGACTAGTATATGATTATGCTGAGCAGTTGAAAATTCCACACAAATTTAATTCAAAAATTGGGAAAGCTGGTGACAGCTTTTATTCAGGTTGGTATTGAGTGTGGGTGTGCATGTGTATACATTCATATGTAATATGTATTTAAATCTTTGCAGTCCCCTCCCGCCATTTAATTATGATGTGTTGTAGGTATATGTTACTGTATTTAAGTATGTATATTATATGTATGTATGTTTGTATGTATAGGGTTTATGAAAAGGCATGATCATTTAAGCCTAAGAAAACCTCAATCAGTCACGATGGATCGGGCACAAGGTTTTAACGAAGATGCACTTACAATGTTTTATGATAGGTTGATACATTTAATGGAAGAGTATCAGTTCGCCCCATCTCAGATTTATAATGCTGATGAGACAGGGATTTCAACTGTCCATAAAAATTCTATGGTATGTTTATAAGTTTCATAGAAATTTAAATTTAAATTCAAAACAATTTTCTTACTCCATTTCACATTTTTAGCAAAAAATTCTTTCCTCATACCCAATAATTTCTGAAAAAATTAACTACCTAAAACTTTGTGTGTACATGTTAGATGATGTATGTGTATATAATCTTTGTTGTAGGTTATTAGCACAAAAGGTAAACGTGAGGTAGGGAAACTCACATCTGCTGATCATGGACAAAACATTACAGTCATGCTCTGTGGCAATGCGAATGGGGACCTTTTACCGCCTTTCTTCATTTTCAAAGATGGGCCCAATTCGAAGAAGTTGTTGAATGGAGCACCTGACCACTCCCAAGCATTTTTTGGCGATTCTGGCTGGATGACGGCAAATGGATTCTATGAGTGGTTACATTTCTTCATAGAAAAAACTCGTCCAACTAAGGAAAAACCGGTACTTCTACTTGTGGATGGTCATTCAAGCCACAAGACTTTGGATGTCTTAAATTTGGCATTGGCAAACAACGTTCACATGCTTTCCTTTCCACCACACACTACACATAAATTACAGCCTTTGGATAGATGCTTCATGAAACCATTCAAGACTGCTTATAACCAGAACTGCGAAGTATTGTTGCGCCAAAAAGGAATACATAAGATCATAGATTTGGATATAGCTGGCATCGTGAAAAGTACATTGTCCGATCTAAGTATAAATAAGAAGAGACGTGTTGATGGCGAAATCGTAACCGTGAACATTCCTTATAGACTACAAAAAGGTTTTAGAACTGCTGGTATTGTTCCTTTTAATAGAGATAAATTTAAAGAAGACGCTGCATTGAAATCTAGAGAAATGAATACCGATAATGAAACGAGGGAAACAGCAGTGTTAAATAACATTATGCCAGTTCCTGAGCGACCCAAAACTATAAAAAAGATTGGAAGTAGTGAGATCTTGACATCAGAAGCCTACATCGCAAAAATTGCATCTAGAAAGCGAAAAGTTCAGGTAGATCATGATTCACCTATCCCTGGACCAAGTACCCAATGTATGTCAGTGGTCCCTCATCCAAGAACCCAACAACGGGCCAATCGAAAAAAATAGTAGGTGTAAGGAATATTATTTAGGTATTAATGTATTATTATTTTGAAATCCCAAGTGAACTTTCCTGTTATAACTTTTACATATTGAGAAATTAGGCGTAGTTACCATTTATACACAAATGTTCATAACTGTGATACTTATTGAAAAATTAAGTGTAGTTACCATATTTTTAAATTACATACCTACTGCATTATAGTATGGAATTTGACTAGTTACCAAATTTAATGTTTTTCAATTGATACTCCAGTGTATAAAAAAATTATCAAGATACCATTTCTTCAAAACGAAAAATATATGTATTAGGTAAGTATGTATATATTATGTAATAAATAATTCATTTTGTATTGAAAATTTTAGTCATTATTCATTTGTGATAATTACTTCTATACCAAACACTCAAAAACTCAAATTCTGTTCAAATATGTATGTAATGTATGCTATGTTATAATTAAATTTTAGTCCTTTTGTATTCAAAGTGTAATACATCACAATTACATTCATCATTTTTTATGTATGTACAATATTTTGCAAACAAAAAAATATTTTAAAAAAGATACCACTGAAAATAGTAAGTATAAATTTTCCAAGAATATGAATCACCAAGGAGCAAAAGTTTTTTCATTGGCAAATTTCTCTAATTGAGAATTAGAAGGTTACCTTTAACTACGGTATGAACCTCACTGCTCCAGGCAAAACATTACAAAGCTCACCTTCAACTTGAAAAAACAAGAAAGAAATATCTGGTTGAGATAGAATCAAAGACACAATAACTTAGAAGTGCTTTTCAAAGTATTTCAGTCTGGAAAAAATCGTTCACAGGCTGGAGAAGATTCGACTCTTATAACGGCAAAGGTTATTCTCACTTTTAGATTTTTTTGGGAGTCGAAACACGAATCACTGGTCATATTTTTTCATGCTTGACCATTCTGAAGCCAATAACGTTGAAGAAAAAATTTTCAAAATTCATTTGAAAAAAAGAAAAAAATTGTCTCTTGGAAGAAGAGTCGACTCTTATCTCTGCGTAAGTTATTCTCACTTTTAAATTTTTTTGGGAGTCGAAACACGAATCACTGGTCATATTTTTTCATGATTGACCATTCTGAAGCCATTAACGTTGAAGAAAAAATTTTCAAAATTCATTTGAAAAAAAGAAAAAAATTGTCTCTTTGAAGAAGAGTCGACTCTCATCACGGCAAAGGTTATTCTCACTTTTAAATTTTTTGGGAGTCGAAACACGAATCACTGGTCATATTTTTTCATGATTGACCATTCTGAAGCCATTAACGTTGAAGAAAAAATTTTCAAAATTCATTTGAAAAAAAGAAAAAAATTGTCTCTTTGAAGAAGAGTCGACTCTCATCACGGCAAAGGTTATTCTCACTTTTAAATTTTTTTGGGAGTCGAAACACGAATCACTGGTCATATTTTTTCATGATTGACCATTCTGAAGCCATTAACGTTGAAGAAAAAATTTTCAAAATTCATTTGAAAAAAAGAAAAAAATTGTCTTCGTGAAGAAGAGTCGACTCTCATCACGGCAAAGGTTATTCTCACTTTTAAATTTTTTTGGGAGTCGAAACACGAATCACTGGTCATATTTTTTCATGATTGACCATTCTGAAGCCATTAACGTTGAAGAAAAAATTTTCAAAATTCATTTGAAAAAAGAAAAAAAGTGTCTTCGTGAAGAAGAGTCGACTCTCATCACGGCAAAGGTTATTCTCACTTTTAAATTTTTTTGGGAGTGGAAACACGAATCACTGACCATATTCTTTCATGATTGACCATTCTGAAGCCATTAACGTTGAAGAAAAAATTTTCAAAATTCATTTGAAAAAAAGAAAAAAATTGTATCTTTGAAGAAGAGTCGACTCTCATCACGGCAAAGGTTATTCTCACTTCTAAATGTTTTTGGGAGTCGAAACACGAATCACTGGTCATATTCTTTCATGATTGACCATTCTGAAGCCAATAACGTTGAAGAAAAAATTTTCAAAATTCATTTGAAAAAAAGAAAAAAATTGTCTCTTTGAAGAAGAGTCGACTCTCATCACGGCAAAGGTTATTCTCACTTTTAAATTTTTTTGGGAGTCGAAACACGAATCACTGGTCATATTCTTTCATGATTGACCATTCTGAAGCCAATAACGTTGAAGAAAAAATTTTCAAAATTCATTTGAAAAAAAGAAAAAAATTGTCTTCGTGAAGAAGAGTCGACTCTCATCACGGCAAAGGTTATTCTCACTTTTAAATTTTTTTGGGAGTGGAAACACGAATCACTGACCATATTCTTTCATGATTGACCATTCTGAAGCCATTAACGTTGAAGAAAAAATTTTCAAAATTCATTTGAAAAAAAGAAAAAAATTGTCTTCGTGAAGAAGAGTCGACTCTCATCACCGCAAAGGTTATTCTCACTTTTAAATTTTTTTGGGAGTGGAAACACGAATCACTGACCATATTCTTTCATGATTGACCATTCTGAAGCCATTAACGTTGAAGAAAAAATTTTCAAAATTCATTTGAAAAAAAGAAAAAAATTGTCTCTTTGAAGAAGAGTCGACTCTCATCACGGCAAAGGTTATTCTCACTTTTAAATTTTTTTGGGAGTCGAAACACGAATCTCTGGTCATATTCCTTCATGATTGACCATTCTGAAGCCATTAACGTTGAAGAAAAAATTTTCAAAATTCATTTGAAAAAAAGAAAAAAATCGTCTCTTTGAAGAAGAGTCGACTCTTATCTCTGCGTAAGTTATTCTCATTTTTAAATGTTTGGGGGAGTCGAAACACGAATCACTGGTCATATTTTTTCATGATTGACCATTCTGAAGCCACTAACGTTGAAGAAAAAATTTTCAAAATTCATTTGAAAAAAAGAAAAAAATTGTCTTCGTGAAGAAGAGTCGACTCTCATCACGGCAAAGGTTATTCTCACTTTTAAATTTTTTTGGGAGTCGAAACACGAATCACTGGTCATATTTTTTCATGATTGACCATTCTGAAGCCATTAACGTTGAAGAAAAAATTTTCAAAATTCATTTGAAAAAAAGAAAAAAATTGTCTCTTTGAAGAAGAGTCGACTCTTATCTCTGCGTAAGTTATTCTCACTTTTAAATTTTTTTGGGAGTCGAAACACGAATCACTGGTCATATTTTTTCATGATTGACCATTCTGAAGCCACTAACGTTGAAGAAAAAATTTTCAAAATTCATTTGAAAAAAAGAAAAAAATTGTCTTTGTGAAGAAGAGTCTACTCTTATTACGGCAAAGGTTATTCTCACTTTTAAATTTTTCTGGGAGTGGAAACACGAATCACTGGCCATATTTTTTCATGCTTGACCATTCTGAAGCCATTAACGTTAATGAAAAAATTTTCAAAATTTATTTGAAAAAAAGAAAAAAATTGTCTCTTTGAAGAAGAGTCGACTCTCATCACGGCAAAGGTTATTCTCACTTTTAAATTTTTTTGGGAGTTGAAACACGAATCACTGGTCATATTCTTTCATGATTGACCATTCTGAAGCCATTAACGTAGAAGAAAAAATTTTCAAAATTCATTTGAAAAAAAGAAAAAAATTGTCTCTTTGAAGAAGAGTCGACTCTCATCACGGCAAAGGTTATTCTCACTTTTAAATTTTTTTGGGAGTCGAAACACGAATCACTGGTCATATTTTTTCATGATTGACCATTCTGAAGCCATTAACGTTGAAGAAAAAATTTTCAAAATTCATTTGAAAAAAAGAAAAAAATTGTCTCTTTGAAGAAGAGTCGACTCTTATCTCTGCGTAAGTTATTCTCACTTTTAAATTTTTTTGGGAGTCGAAACACGAATCACTGGTCATATTTTTTCATGCTTGACCATTCTGAAGCCATTAACGTTAAAGAAAAAATTTTCAAAATTCATTTGAAAAAAAGAAAAAAATTGTCTCTTTGAAGAAGAGTCGACTCTTATCTCTGCGTAAGTTATTCTCACTTTTAAATTTTTTTGGGAGTCGAAACACGAATCACTGGTCATATTTTTTCATGATTGACCATTCTGAAGCCACTAACGTTGAAGAAAAAATTTTCAAAATTCATTTGAAAAAAAGAAAAAAATTGTCTTTGTGAAGAAGAGTCTACTCTTATTACGGCAAAGGTTATTCTCACTTTTAAATTTTTCTGGGAGTGGAAACACGAATCACTGGCCATATTTTTTCATGCTTGACCATTCTGAAGCCATTAACGTTAATGAAAAAATTTTCAAAATTTATTTGAAAAAAAGAAAAAAATTGTCTCTTTGAAGAAGAGTCGACTCTCATCACGGCAAAGGTTATTCTCACTTTTAAATTTTTTGGGAGTTGAAACACGAATCACTGGTCATATTCTTTCATGATTGACCATTCTGAAGCCATTAACGTAGAAGAAAAAATTTTCAAAATTCATTTGAAAAAAGAAAAAATTGTCTCTTTGAAGAAGAGTCGACTCTCATCACGGCAAAGGTTATTCTCACTTTTAAATTTTTTGGGAGTCGAAACACGAATCACTGGTCATATTTTTTCATGATTGACCATTCTGAAGCCATTAACGTTGAAGAAAAAATTTTCAAAATTCATTTGAAAAAAGAAAAAATTGTCTCTTTGAAGAAGAGTCGACTCTTATCTCTGCGTAAGTTATTCTCACTTTTAAATTTTTTTGGGAGTCGAAACACGAATCACTGGTCATATTTTTTCATGATTGACCATTCTGAAGCCACTAACGTTGAAGAAAAAATTTTCAAAATTCATTTGAAAAAAAGAAAAAAATTGTCTTTGTGAAGAAGAGTCTACTCTTATTACGGCAAAGGTTATTCTCACTTTTAAATTTTTCTGGGAGTGGAAACACGAATCACTGGCCATATTTTTTCATGCTTGACCATTCTGAAGCCATTAACGTTAAAGAAAAAATTTTCAAAATTTATTTGAAAAAAAGAAAAAAATTGTCTCTTTGAAGAAGAGTCGACTCTCATCACGGCAAAGGTTATTCTCACTTTTAAATTTTTTTGGGAGTCGAAACACGAATCACTGGTCATATTCTTTCATGATTGACCATTCTGAAGCCATTAACGTTGAAGAAAAAATTTTCAAAATTCATTTGAAAAAAAGAAAAAAATTGTCTCTTTGAAGAAGAGTCAGTTTTTGTTGGCTGCAAATTTTTTTTGTTTATATCCTGTTTAGTCTTATCAATTGACGAATGCTTTCATTGTTGATGTTCAAACGTTCGTATCATGGTTAAGTCCTGAATCTCTCGAGTTTTCTGGAAAAATACGGCATTATTCCAAAAGATAATACTTAAAGAAGCACTCGAAAAGGAGTCGTCGTCTATTGGTTTGGAATACAAATCTTTTTTCGGTGTATGTAAGTATGTAATTATTGATTGCATCACTTTCCATAATACATTAATCCTCAGTAGATACATCGATTAAAATTCGTCAATTCATTGTGGTACTTGGCATTTTCTCATCAATTATCGAGTAGGAAGATCCATAGTGAAGGTGTTGGCGAAAGTTCACTAGTACATACGAAAGATTCTGGTAAAAAAACCACCATTTCTTTTGGAAATCGAAGTTACTTTGTTAGAGTAAGTAATGCAATTCGCATCAATTTTTACGTACTGATTCTTAGTAGACGCTTACATATTCGGTTGCAATTTAAAAATTTAGCGATAAGAAGAACCTCGGTAGTGAATTATATACATGGATACAGACAGAGTCGCCTCTTACACCCCTGTATTCATTTTTTTTCAAATGAATTTTTAAAATTTTTCTTCAACGTTAGGGCTCGGCACCACACTCGCTGTACGGCGCGGCGAGCTGCGGTACGACGCGATTTTTTTTCGCTGCAATTGTGCTACTCCCGTTATTTAAAATGAGTGTATATGAGAAAAGGGACCTAGGTGTTCTGAAAAAAAGTTATACCTGGGTACCTTTTCTCATGTACGTACATGAGGAAGGGTCTCTGTTCTTTTTTTTCAGAACACCTAGGTCCCTTTTCTCATATACACGCATTTTAAATAACTGAGGTGTACCGTAGCTCGCCGCGCCGTACCGCGAGTATGGAGCCAAGCCCTTACTGGCTGCGGAAGGGTAAAACTTGAACAAAAATGATCAGCGGTTCTTTTTTCGGCCGTCAGGAAAATTTAAAAATGAGAATAACTTACGCAGAGAGGAGAGTCGAATCTTCTCCGCGGAGACAATTTTTTTTCTTTTTTACAAATGAATTTTGAAAATTTTTTCTTTAACGTTAATGGCTTCAGAATGGTCAATCATGAAAGAATACGACCAGTGATTCGTGTTTCGACTCCCAAAAAAATTTTAAAGTGAGAATAACCTTTGCCGTGATGAGAGTCGACTCTTCTTCACGAAGACAATTTTTTTCTTTTTTTCAAATGAATTTTGAAAATTTTTTCTTCAACGTTAGTGGCTTCAGAATGGTCAAGCATGAAAAAATATGGCCAGTGATTCGTGTTTCGACTCCCAAAAAAATTTAAAAGTGAGAATAACCTTTGCCGTGATGAGAGTCGACTCTTCTTCATGAAGACAATTTTTTTCTTTTTTTCAAATAAATTTTGAAAATTTTTTCTTCAACGTTAATGGCTTCAGAATGTTAAAGCATGAAAAATATGGCCAGTGATTCGTGTTTCGACCCCCAAAAAAATTTAAAAGTGAGAATAACCTTTGCCGTGATGAGAGTCGACTCTTCTTCACGAAGACAATTTTTTTCTTTTTTTCAAATAAATTTTGAAAATTTTTTCTTCAACGTTAATGGCTTCAGAATGGTCAAGCATGAAAAAATATGGCCAGTGATTCGTGTTTCGACCCCCAAAAAAATTTAAAAGTGAGAATAACCTTTGCCGTGATGAGAGTCGACTCTTCTTCAAAGAGACAATTTTTTTCTTTTTTTCAAATGAATTTTGAAAATTTTTTTTTCAACGTTACTGGCTTCAGAATGGTCAATCATGAAAAAATATGACCAGTGATTCGTGTTTCGACTCCCAAAAAAATTTAAAAGTGAGAATAACCTTTGCCGTGATGAGAGTCGACTCTTCTTCAAAGAGACAATTTTTTTCTTTTTTTCAAATGAATTTTGAAAATTTTTTTTTCAACGTTACTGGCTTCAGAATGGTCAATCATGAAAAAATATGACCAGTGATTCGTGTTTCGACTCCCAAAAAAATTTAAAAGTGAGAATAACCTTTGCCGTGATGAGAGTCGACTCTTCTTCACGAAGACAATTTTTTTCTTTTTTTCAAATAAATTTTGAAAATTTTTTCTTCAACGTAAATGGCTTCAGAATTGTCAAGCATGAAAAAATATGGCCAGTGATTCGTGTTTCGACTTCCAGAAAAATTTAAAAATGAGAATAACTTACGCAGGGAGAAGAGTCGACTCTTCTCCAAGGAGACAATTTTTTTAGGAATGAAAATAATCTAAAATCATTCAATGACTCACAAATTTTGAGGTTCTTCTTACAGCTAATTACATACATAGGGATTTCATTAAGACTGAATTGGGATCGTTGGTTTTGCAGTCTTCTGTTACACCTCATGGAAAGCCACATCTGTTTTGTTTGGTATATAATTTCTGTAGAAATGGGTTTAATTAATTCAGCAGAAAAATAAAATGATAATTGTGGAACCTAATACATCTTTTTATCCAAATCTCTTTAGATATCTTACTCATTTTGATCGCCATAGGCATGTCTCGGTTCAAACGTACAACAAACAGAGGCAATTGGTCTCCTTCTGACTTAATAGAGGCAGTCGAATGTAAATTAAAAGGCATGACATATCGCGAATGTGAAAAACGGTTTGGTGTTCCTAGAAGCACACTACAAGAAAGAGTTAAGGCGGTTCAAGGGGGAGAACAACTGAAACTAAAACCGAAGTTAGGGCGGTTTACTACGATTTTCTCAGAAGAACAGGAAAAAGAGCTGGTGAACCATATGAACAAATTGGATGATGCACTTATGCCGCTATCCAAGACTGAATTTCTGAGACTAGTATATGATTATGCTGAGCAGTTGAAAATTCCACACAAATTTAATTCAAAAATTGGGAAAGCTGGTGACAGCTTTTATTCAGGTTGGTATTGAGTGTGGGTGTGCATGTGTATACATTCATATGTAATATGTATTTAAATCTTTGCAGTCCCCTCCCGCCATTTAATTATGATGTGTTGTAGGTATATGTTACTGTATTTAAGTATGTATATTATATGTATGTATGTTTGTATGTATAGGGTTTATGAAAAGGCATGATCATTTAAGCCTAAGAAAACCTCAATCAGTCACGATGGATCGGGCACAAGGTTTTAACGAAGATGCACTTACAATGTTTTATGATAGGTTGATACATTTAATGGAAGAGTATCAGTTCGCCCCATCTCAGATTTATAATGCTGATGAGACAGGGATTTCAACTGTCCATAAAAATTCTATGGTATGTTTATAAGTTTCATAGAAATTTAAATTTAAATTCAAAACAATTTTCTTACTCCATTTCACATTTTTAGCAAAAAATTCTTTCCTCATACCCAATAATTTCTGAAAAAATTAACTACCTAAAACTTTGTGTGTACATGTTAGATGATGTATGTGTATATAATCTTTGTTGTAGGTTATTAGCACAAAAGGTAAACGTGAGGTAGGGAAACTCACATCTGCTGATCATGGACAAAACATTACAGTCATGCTCTGTGGCAATGCGAATGGGGACCTTTTACCGCCTTTTCTTCATTTTCAAAGATGGGCCCAATTCGAAGAAGTTGTTGAATGGAGCACCTGACCACTCCCAAGCATTTTTTGGCGATTCTGGCTGGATGACGGCAAATGGATTCTATGAGTGGTTACATTTCTTCATAGAAAAAACTCGTCCAACTAAGGAAAAACCGGTACTTCTACTTGTGGATGGTCATTCAAGCCACAAGACTTTGGATGTCTTAAATTTGGCATTGGCAAACAACGTTCACATGCTTTCCTTTCCACCACACACTACACATAAATTACAGCCTTTGGATAGATGCTTCATGAAACCATTCAAGACTGCTTATAACCAGAACTGCGAAGTATTGTTGCGCCAAAAAGGAATACATAAGATCATAGATTTGGATATAGCTGGCATCGTGAAAAGTACATTGTCCGATCTAAGTATAAATAAGAAGAGACGTGTTGATGGCGAAATCGTAACCGTGAACATTCCTTATAGACTACAAAAAGGTTTTAGAACTGCTGGTATTGTTCCTTTTAATAGAGATAAATTTAAAGAAGACGCTGCATTGAAATCTAGAGAAATGAATACCGATAATGAAACGAGGGAAACAGCAGTGTTAAATAACATTATGCCAGTTCCTGAGCGACCCAAAACTATAAAAAAGATTGGAAGTAGTGAGATCTTGACATCAGAAGCCTACATCGCAAAAATTGCATCTAGAAAGCGAAAAGTTCAGGTAGATCATGATTCACCTATCCCTGGACCAAGTACCCAATGTATGTCAGTGGTCCCTCATCCAAGAACCCAACAACGGGCCAATCGAAAAAAATAGTAGGTGCAAGGAATATTATTTAGGTATTAATGTATTATTATTTTGAAATCCCAAGTGAACTTTCCTGTTATAACTTTTACATATTGAGAAATTAGGCGTAGTTACCATTTATACACAAATGTTCATAACTGTGATACTTATTGAAAAATTAAGTGTAGTTACCATATTTTTAAATTACATACCTACTGCATTATAGTATGGAATTTGACTAGTTACCAAATTTAATGTTTTTCAATTGATACTCCAGTGTATAAAAAAATTATCAAGATACCATTTCTTCAAAACGAAAAATATATGTATTAGGTAAGTATGTATATATTATGTAATAAATAATTCATTTTGTATTGAAAATTTTAGTCATTATTCATTTGTGATAATTACTTCTATACCAAACACTCAAAAACTCAAATTCTGTTCAAATATGTATGTAATGTATGCTATGTTATAATTAAATTTTAGTCCTTTTGTATTCAAAGTGTAATACATCACAATTACATTCATCATTTTTTATGTATGTACAATATTTTGCAAACAAAAAAATATTTTAAAAAAGATACCACTGAAAATAGTAAGTATAAATTTTCCAAGAATATGAATCACCAAGGAGCAAAAGTTTTTTCATTGGCAAATTTCTCTAATTGAGAATTAGAAGGTTACCTTTAACTACGGTATGAACCTCACTGCTCCAGGCAAAACATTACAAAGCTCACCTTCAACTTGAAAAAACAAGAAAGAAATATCTGGTTGAGATAGAATCAAAGACACAATAACTTAGAAGTGCTTTTCAAAGTATTTCAGTCTGGAAAAAATCGTTCACAGGCTGGAGAAGATTCGACTCTTATAACGGCAAAGGTTATTCTCACTTTTAGATTTTTTTGGGAGTCGAAACACGAATCACTGGTCATATTTTTTCATGCTTGACCATTCTGAAGCCAATAACGTTGAAGAAAAAATTTTCAAAATTCATTTGAAAAAAAGAAAAAAATTGTCTCTTGGAAGAAGAGTCGACTCTTATCTCTGCGTAAGTTATTCTCACTTTTAAATTTTTTTGGGAGTCGAAACACGAATCACTGGTCATATTTTTTCATGATTGACCATTCTGAAGCCATTAACGTTGAAGAAAAAATTTTCAAAATTCATTTGAAAAAAAGAAAAAAATTGTCTTCGTGAAGAAGAGTCGACTCTCATCACGGCAAAGGTTATTCTCACTTTTAAATTTTTTTGGGAGTCGAAACACGAATCACTGGTCATATTTTTTCATGATTGACCATTCTGAAGCCATTAACGTTGAAGAAAAAATTTTCAAAATTCATTTGAAAAAAAGAAAAAAATTGTCTCTTTGAAGAAGAGTCGACTCTCATCACGGCAAAGGTTATTCTCACTTTTAAATTTTTTTGGGAGTCGAAACACGAATCACTGGTCATATTTTTTCATGATTGACCATTCTGAAGCCATTAACGTTGAAGAAAAAATTTTCAAAATTCATTTGAAAAAAAGAAAAAAATTGTCTTCGTGAAGAAGAGTCGACTCTCATCACGGCAAAGGTTATTCTCACTTTTAAATTTTTTTGGGAGTGGAAACACGAATCACTGACCATATTCTTTCATGATTGACCATTCTGAAGCCATTAACGTTGAAGAAAAAATTTTCAAAATTCATTTGAAAAAAAGAAAAAAATTGTATCTTTGAAGAAGAGTCGACTCTCATCACGGCAAAGGTTATTCTCACTTTTAAATTTTTTTGGGAGTCGAAACACGAATCACTGGTCATATTTTTTCATGATTGACCATTCTGAAGCCAATAACGTTGAAGAAAAAATTTTCAAAATTCATTTGAAAAAAAGAAAAAAATTGTCTTCGTGAAGAAGAGTCGACTCTCATCACGGCAAAGGTTATTCTCACTTTTAAATTTTTTTGGGAGTCGAAACACGAATCACTGGTCATATTTTTTCATGATTGACCGTTCTGAAGCCACTAACGTTGAAGAAAAAATTTTCAAAATTCATTTGAAAAAAAGAAAAAAATTGTCTTTGTGAAGAAGAGTCTACTCTTATTACGGCAAAGGTTATTCTCACTTTTAAATTTTTCTGGGAGTGGAAACACGAATCACTGGCCATATTTTTTCATGCTTGACCATTCTGAAGCCATTAACGTTGAAGAAAAAATTTTCAAAATTTATTTGAAAAAAAGAAAAAAATTGTCTCTTTGAAGAAGAGTCGACTCTTATCTCTGCGTAAGTTATTCTCATTTTTAAATTTTTTTGGGAGTGGAAACACGAATCACTGGTCATATTTTTTCATGCTTGACCATTCTGAAGCCATTAACGTTGAAGAAAAAATTTTAAAAGTTCATTTGAAAAAAAGAAAAAAATTGTCTCTTTGAAGAAGAGTCGACTCTCATCACGGCAAAGGTTATTCTCACTTTTAAATTTTTTTGGGAGTCGAAACACGAATCTCTGGTCATATTCTTTCATGATTGACCATTCTGAAGCCATTAACGTTGAAGAAAAAATTTTCAAAATTCATTTGAAAAAAAGAAAAAAATCGTCTCTTTGAAGAAGAGTCGACTCTTATCTCTGCGTAAGTTATTCTCATTTTTAAATTTTTTTGGGAGTCGAAACACGAATCACTGGTCATATTTTTTCATGATTGACCATTCTGAAGCCACTAACGTTGAAGAAAAAATTTTCAAAATTCATTTGAAAAAAAGAAAAAAATTGTCTTTGTGAAGAAGAGTCTACTCTTATTACGGCAAAGGTTATTCTCACTTTTAAATTTTTCTGGGAGTGGAAACACGAATCACTGGCCATATTTTTTCATGCTTGACCATTCTGAAGCCATTAACGTTAAAGAAAAAATTTTCAAAATTCATTTGAAAAAAAGAAAAAAATTGTCTCTTTGAAGAAGAGTCGACTCTTATCTCTGCGTAAGTTATTCCCACTTTTAAATTTTTTTGGGAGTCGAAACACGAATCACTGGTCATATTCTTTCATGATTGACCATTCTGAAGCCATTAACGTTGAAGAAAAAATTTTCAAAATTCATTTGAAAAAAAGAAAAAAATTGTATCTTTGAAGAAGAGTCGACTCTCATCACGGCAAAGGTTATTCTCACTTTTAAATTTTTTTGGGAGTCGAAACACGAATCACTGGTCATATTTTTTCATGATTGACCATTCTGAAGCCATTAACGTTGAAGAAAAAATTTTCAAAATTCATTTGAAAAAAAGAAAAAAATTGTCTTCGTGAAGAAGAGTCGACTCTCATCACGGCAAAGGTTATTCTCACTTTTAAATTTTTTTGGGAGTCGAAACACGAATCACTGGTCATATTTTTTCATGATTGACCATTCTGAAGCCATTAACGTTGAAGAAAAAATTTTCAAAATTCATTTGAAAAAAAGATCTAAATTGTCTTCGTGAAGAAGAGTCGACTCTCATCACGGCAAAGGTTATTCTCACTTTTAAATTTTTTTGGGAGTCGAAACACGAATCACTGGTCATATTTTTTCATGATTGACCGTTCTGAAGCCAGTAACGTTGAAGAAAAAATTTTCAAAATTCATTTGAAAAAAAGAAAAAAATTGTCTTTGTGAAGAAGAGTCTACTCTTATTACGGCAAAGGTTATTCTCACTTTTAAATTTTTCTGGGAGTGGAAACACGAATCACTGGCCATATTTTTTCATGCTTGACCATTCTGAAGCCATTAACGTTGAAGAAAAAAGTTTCAAAATTTATTTGAAAAAAAGAAAAAAATTGTCTCTTTGAAGAAGAGTCGACTCTTATCTCTGCGTAAGTTATTCTCATTTTTAAATTTTTTTGGGAGTGGAAACACGAATCACTGGCCATATTTTTTCATGCTTGACCATTCTGAAGCCATTAACGTTGAAGAAAAAATTTTAAAAATTCATTTGAAAAAAAGAAAAAAATTGTCTCTTTGAAGAAGAGTCGACTCTCATCACGGCAAAGGTTATTCTCACTTTTAAATTTTTTTGGGAGTCGAAACACGAATCTCTGGTCATATTCTTTCATGATTGACCATTCTGAAGCCATTAACGTTGAAGAAAAAATTTTCAAAATTCATTTGAAAAAAAGAAAAAAATTGTCTCTTTGAAGAAGAGTCGACTCTTATCTCTGCGTAAGTTATTCCCACTTTTAAATTTTTTTGGGAGTCGAAACACGAATCACTGGTCATATTCTTTCATGATTGACCATTCTGAAGCCATTAACGTTGAAGAAAAAATTTTCAAAATTCATTTGAAAAAAAGAAAAAAATTGTATCTTTGAAGAAGAGTCGACTCTCATCACGGCAAAGGTTATTCTCACTTTTAAATTTTTTTGGGAGTCGAAACACGAATCACTGGTCATATTTTTTCATGATTGACCATTCTGAAGCCATTAACGTTGAAGAAAAAATTTTCAAAATTCATTTGAAAAAAAGAAAAAAATTGTCTTCGTGAAGAAGAGTCGACTCTCATCACGGCAAAGGTTATTCTCACTTTTAAATTTTTTTGGGAGTCGAAACACGAATCACTGGTCATATTTTTTCATGATTGACCGTTCTGAAGCCAGTAACGTTGAAGAAAAAATTTTCAAAATTCATTTGAAAAAAAGAAAAAAATTGTATCTTTGAAGAAGAGTCGACTCTCATCACGGCAAAGGTTATTCTCACTTTTAAATTTTTTTGGGAGTCGAAACACGAATCACTGGTCATATTTTTTCATGATTGACCATTCTGAAGCCATTAACGTTGAAGAAAAAATTTTCAAAATTCATTTGAAAAAAAGAAAAAAATTGTCTTCGTGAAGAAGAGTCGACTCTCATCACGGCAAAGGTTATTCTCACTTTCAAATTTTTTTGGGAGTCGAAACACGAATCACTGGTCATATTTTTTCATGATTGACCATTCTGAAGCCACTAACGTTGAAGAAAAAATTTTCAAAATTCATTTGAAAAAAAGAAAACAATTGTCTTTGTGAAGAAGAGTCTACTCTTATTACGGCAAAGGTTATTCTCACTTTTAAATTTTTCTGGGAGTGGAAACACGAATCACTGGCCATATTTTTTCATGCTTGACCATTCTGAAGCCATTAACGTTGAAGAAAAAATTTTCAAAATTTATTTGAAAAAAAGAAAAAAATTGTCTTTGTGAAGAAGAGTCGACTCTTATTACGGCAAAGGTTATTCTCACTTTTAAATTTTTCTGGGAGTGGAAACACGAATCACTGGCCATATTTTTTCATGCTTGACCATTCTGAAGCCATTAACGTTAAAGAAAAAATTTTCAAAATTTATTTGAAAAAAAGAAAAAAATTGTCTCTTTGAAGAAGAGTCGACTCTTATCTCTGCGTAAGTTATTCTCATTTTTAAATTTTTTTGGGAGTGGAAACACGAATCACTGGCCATATTTTTTCATGCTTGACCATTCTGAAGCCATTAACGTTGAAGAAAAAATTTTAAAAGTTCATTTGAAAAAAAGAAAAAAATTGTCTCTTTGAAGAAGAGTCGACTCTCATCACGGCAAAGGTTATTCTCACTTTTAAATTTTTTTGGGAGTCGAAACACGAATCTCTGGTCATATTCTTTCATGATTGACCATTCTGAAGCCATTAACGTTGAAGAAAAAATTTTCAAAATTCATTTGAAAAAAAGAAAAAAATCGTCTCTTTGAAGAAGAGTCGAC
>CM076242.1:24681497-24742323 GCA_038380155.1 Pseudococcus jackbeardsleyi
AAATGTAAGGGTACATTACCTCAGAGAGGTCAATAGATTGTATGCATTATGATGCATTAAGCATCAGTAAGAAATGAGAACACATTTACCACAGGAGGGGTACAATAATAATACATCACTTCACTTTACACATTTATTATAATATAACCACATCCTTTAGCTAGGGAGATGGTTCAACAACAGATCCAACACACGTACCTCACATCGGGAGTAGAACTGAGACCACCTAGCCCTGTGTTACCACTAAGCAGGTGGTCACATTCCCTCCGTGACAAAACTTGGCATCCCTGAAAACAAAAAAAAACAGAAGAAAATGGCACTTTTTTCGAGGTACTGAAAAAATTTTTGATAATTTTTTCCAAAATGTTTCCGACTTTTCTCGGGTTTAGATTTCGGCTCTTCTGAAAATTTTGAAATGAAAACATGTAAATCAATGCCTATCCCTCTTTCAAGGAGACAATTTTTTCGAATTTCTTCTCAAACCAAAAAAAATGAGAATTTTTTAATCAACTTTGCGGACTTCGCCAAATTATGGCATGCATGGTATCCAATAGAGAAACTGAAACGTCGCGTCGTAGATTTTTTCAATATGTTGAAAAAAGTATTGTCCGGCACCTTCCAGTTACCTGAAAAACTCATTTCAACCCTTGAGGAAATTTAAACATGAATAACCTTGATATATTAAAAAAAAAAGTGTTGTCCGGGGCTGTGCATAAATTGTATGTCCGGAGCTGTGAGAGTCCGGGGCAATGCAATGTCTTAGGCTATGCATAGCTACCATACGAAAAGAACCGAAAAAATGTTTTTAAAAACAGAAAATATGAACCAATTCGTAAACTGTTGGTAAAATTTTGGGTATTTCGGTCTGGGAGGAAGCCAGTGCCCAATTCTTTCTTACTCTACATTCCAACCCATGAAAAATCATTTTTCTTTTGGTTACTGAAGTAAGCTCGAAACACGTATGAAAGTTCAACAAAATATTTAATCGCATTCTTTCATCGTCAACAAAATACATAAAGCTTGGACTGTTCATTTCACAAAAAAATTCTCAATTAATTATCTTTCATTTTCATTCACAGAACATTTCGTCTGTAGATCACAGATCTACAAAAAAGCTGAGAGAGCTTGGAATTCAGAACCAAACACGTTCCATTAAATTATGCGGCTTCGAATGAACCAAAATCACGAATATATTTTCAAGGAGACCGTCCGACGTATTTAGTCTTCTTAAATAAAAAATGGGCCCTTGGTTTAATAAAATCTTCATCATTATGTTTCTTTTTCAATCGCCTTGCTTTATCTTTACGCGGTGGTCGAGGGAAATCTTCACTGGCATTTCTGCTGGGTTGTTTATAAAACGTTTTTACAAAGTTGAAAAAAGCCGAAACTGGGTTTGGATTTCGTTTTAAAAAATTTCTTGCTTTATTCACCAATAAATGCGTGGTTTTCGACAATCTAGAATTGCCATTAGTGAAAAAATTTAGAAAATACCAAAATGAATTTTTTCCTGGATTTTGTTCTGATGTGCTGGATGCGGTTGTGGTCATTTTTCCAATAGCAATAGGATTTGTGGAACCAAACTTAAAAATCTGCAATACAGAAAAATGTTAACATTTATCTAATCATAAATAACAGTAAAGTACTTAATATTCAAATTCACGAATTTTGGATTCTTAAAACTTACCTTCAATAAAATAACGAATACGATTAATGCAGCTCTGATCAAATCAAACTCGAACATGTTCAATGAATTCATCGAGCTAGATACAAGGTATAGGTACCTACTTACATACCTATATGTTTTGTTCTTTTTTTTCAATTCCTATGATAAGTGATCAATTTTTCAAACTCGAATTGCATAGTCAGTAAAATTACATAAATCACGAATGACGAATGACATATCATTCAAGATGAGTGCTTTATTTGCCGCTTCAGCGAAAAAATTTGAAGAATGCGATGTTTTGATACATGGTTCGCAATTTTTTGATGTTTCAGAGCCCTTCAACATATTAGGTACCTACATACGTTAATCATTTCTCATGATTATGTAAACAAACAGATGATCAAATTGCCTTTATACAAGATCCGAAAGTGACGTCATTCCCAAAGTGACTGATTATTAATGGGAAAATGGAGATAAAGTACAAGCACAGATTAACCTACTTTGTAGGTAGATAGCTTCATAAACTATTCCATGCATGAATTATTATTCAATTATGGAAAAATAATATTGTACTGCAAAATGAAAATTTATCGCGCACATAATTCAAACTTGAGAGCCCAAAAGAGGAAATGAGACATGCAGTTTGAGTTGAAACTCTCACAGAAATTTTTTTTGACATCTACAATTCCAAAGGACTGAGCTAGTGTACTTTAAAATATTATTTTTGAACATTATTGTCCTGAAAAAAAAAAAATACGATTTGAAATGCTGAATATCGTCACGTATTCGATTTTTTGATTGAAATGTATTAAACTTCCTCAAAATAAATATTTTTTTGATCAGTCGCAGGCTCGCAGATTAAAGGTTTTTTCAATTACGAGTATTAAGAGATTTCGAGCGAAATTATCTCTCGAATGATGTGGAGTAATTGACCTTCTGAATACGAATTCGATGTTACTTTTTTCATTCAATACATAACCTACTTCTCTGAATAATTGTCGTGATAAAATTTCAATCTGGTGTCATAGTCATAGGCAAGGATACCCATTTAAACAAAAACTAATAAGCACCTAACCATTTTTTCTGGACTAGCTCTAATTGCATCTCCTATCATGAACTGAATGAATCGATGTCATTAGAAATTTTCAAATTAATCAACATTTATCAAATTTGAGAAACACTCCAGACCCATTCCATATTAACTCGTACCAAAAATTGAGTCTCGATATTTTTATTTGATTTCGTTCAAGTTTTATTAGGAGTTAGTTTTGGTGGGTTAATGAAAACATAGCCTTCATTTTCATCCTAATCTTCGAACGGGCTGGAAAAGGAGGTACCTATGTCATTTTTGTTAATTCTT
This sequence comes from Pseudococcus jackbeardsleyi, assembly GCA_038380155.1. Classification (NCBI taxonomy): domain Eukaryota; kingdom Metazoa; phylum Arthropoda; class Insecta; order Hemiptera; family Pseudococcidae; genus Pseudococcus; species Pseudococcus jackbeardsleyi. The sequence goes on from CM076242.1 coordinate 24,684,521, forward strand.
TTTACGGAGACGAAAATTGGGCGAAAATCTGGAGGGGTGAAAGTAAAAATTTTTCCGGATAATATCCCACATTTTTAAAAAATGTCGTAGGTATTAAAATTCTTTATAAAAAGAAAAATGTCCACCAGTGGTATCAAAATCAAAAAAAGAGTACTTTTTCGTGCTACTATTTCGCCTGTCCAAAAAAAATACTATATTCCTTAATGACCACCTCCACATCCAAAAAAGTTGAAAACATTTTGAATTCATACTGAGTTCCTCTAATCAATGAGAACATATTTTTCTCGCTACAAAATGTTCAAGTTTATTTCATTATTTTGAGAAAGTATTGTAAAAATTCATAAGTCCAAGCGCGGCGAGAGAAATTTTTTTTCAGAAACGCTAGAAATTTGAAATTTATTCATTTTTTAAAGGAAATCCTCAACTTCCGTTACTTACAAATACATAAATAGGTATGGTAGTTTAGAGGATTCATATGTCTGAGCGAAGCGAAAGCTAAAATTTGAAAAATTCGTGATTCTCAGAAATAAAAACGAAAATATGCACCTACCTGACTTGCTTTCAAATATGTAATATAGTTTGTTACATGAAAAAAAAAAATTAAATTACTTACTTTGGACTAAAAATTTCGTGATTTTTTCGTTTTTTAGGCTACCTGCAATAAAAATTGGTGTGTTTTTTTATTATTTTTTTTATTTTTTCTTGCTAGTAGGTAAGTACACAATTCAATTTGTCGATTATTTGTCTGTTTCAACATTTGATAGCTACATATAGACAGTTTTCGACCAAATACATATTATGAGCCTCTAATTAATTATTTTCGTTATTTAAGAAATCATTTTATAGGAGCTTGAAAAAAAAAAACATGCAATTCGTCAAATACTGCTTGTTTATCCCTCGACAATTGAGCATTTGCGAATTTTCTCCTAAAAAATACAGGGGTTCTCAATTTTAGCCCAAATTTTAAGAAATAAAAAAAGTATCATATTGATTTCTACTGATCCAAAAGCGCTGGTTTCGAAATATGCACTTAGTTTTTTTCATCTGAACCCTGCAAAACCCTCTATCAGCCTCCTTGATTAGGTTAAAAATGAAAAAAATAAAAAATAACTTGCGCCACTCCACGCCTTTATTAGATTATTGAGGGCACTGTGTTTAAATTTGAATTTGACTTTTCAGTGAATCTGTAGCCTTCCGATAATTTTGAAAAACCGCTATCGACAAAATTAAATTAACGTGTAGATATGGATTCTCATTATTTTAAGAAAACCTAGTTCGATTATCGACTTAATTTTTCGATCTGACTCCTTCCTCGCACTCCAATCGACCACCTCTTCAAATTACAAAAAACTGATGGAGATGGATTGAGTTAGAGCGCGAAAAGGGAGGGAGTTCAGAACAAAAAAATTATTCAAAATTTGAACTCGATGACCCTGAATTAGGTAGAAAAAATCGACGTGTCACGTTTGAGCAGTGAGCACATCAGAAAAAAGTATTGCGTGCCTCTTGAATATATGTGTATTTAAATTCGTGTAAATATTAATCAACCAATGATAGCTCTCGCTAACATATACATAGGGACATATTTTACGCAGGGTGTTGTTTCACTGTATTGCGAACAACATTTGAGAGTATATTGGTGAACAAAGGATTACTGAGCAGTGCAACTGCATCTACGCCCGACGATCCCGTTGCTGATTTTTGAGAGGTTGCTTCAGATTTAGGTCGTATATAATTTTTCAATGCAACTGTATAAGCGTGGTTAAGAATTGGTACTAAAAATGGATGATTTTTGATTTTGTTCCAGGTTGACCAACTGACTGATTCAGGGGTAGCAGATTTCTCAGCAGGTTTTGCCGCAGGTTTTGGTGTAGAACTAGGTGCAGATATATATGATGATAATGTGGAATAATCAAGAAGATACATACCGGATGAAAAAGCCTATAAAATGTATAAATTTATTGAGAAAAATATCTCAAACAATCAGCTCTCATGTATTTACCTACATATAAAAAGGTATAATAAATAAGTATTAACTGGATACTTACCACAAACAAAACAAGAATAATGAAAGTTGGACAGATCAAAGGATACATTTTCATGAAAATATCAATTACAAAGCAGAAACAGAAATGAAGTTGGTTTCAATGTCAACAGTCAGCATAGACAAGAAATGTGTTTTACAATATGGAAATTGTCGCTACCGACGTCATTTACGATGAAAATTTATGTGTCGTTTGTTAGAAAATATTGAAAATATGAGTCAAATAAACTTTAAAACTTTGATGTTTTAACGTAGTAAGTATACCTACTTCTCTTTGATGGAAAAAGAGCCGGTAAGTTGTTGATACATCAATAAGTTTGTAAATTTCTACATCAGCCGATCACCAATAAAATGTAGCTTTTGATTTTGGTAGGTACTTTCAATTTTTTGGTCAAAGTCAGAATGAAAATTCAAATGCATATACCTATCTCTACTTAATCCAATAAAATTATTTCAAAAATTTATGTTATTAATATTTCAAAGCTGTGAATTGATTCATTTTAAATATCAAGTAATCTTTGTTTTACTTAGTAACTTTCACAAAAAAAATCGAGTACCTGAGAAGGTCTTCACTTGATTGAACAGTCTGACAAATAACACAGATTAACATAGAACATTCTATTCAAAATTTAATAGATATTTCGCACTGATCACGAGAAAAATAGTGAAAAAATAAAATTCCATCTCGTTAGGATTTTTCACAATTTGAATTTTTTTGCACTCCATTTTTTCACTTTTTGGTAACTTTTGGCACTTGGTGTTGATTTTCTGAGCAAATGAAGGATAATCAAACCTTCGTGTAAAATATGAATTGTAGAATATGTAAATATTGTAAATTTTCTATTTATGAAGTCCAATTGGCGAAGGTATTTGTTTTTTTTTTACAAGATTTAGTTTTTGTGGTGATTTTAAGAAAAATATTCATAGAAGTCGAACTCCGAACTTTCAACTAGAATATCCCAAACACTTGAATTTGAGACTAAAAACTATGCTCGAAATAAAAACAGCATTTAAAAAATTTTAAAATGTCGACCTTTGTAATAAATAGGTAGTACTGGCGAAAAAAAAAAAGCAAAAGAAAGAATTTTTCCACACATCAGTTTCCAACAATTCATGATGAATACCTTACCTACCATAGTTCAATTTCAAATGTTTTGGTGCCTAAAATACATGTCAAGATTTGGAAAATCATTGATGTACGCATTTCCTAAAATATCAACAAAAAAATATTGATTTCTACTCTTACCTAACTTGATTTTTGAATTTACAGTGGAGCCGAAAAATGAATTGATTCATTTAATTTTGAGATTATGCAGCTGTTGATATCAATTTATTTATCAAAAAATTAGATCACCAATGATCGAATATCATTCGATTGATTGAATTTGAGAAATTCGAACTCACACTTGATTAAATCAAAAAATATCAAAAAAAACGATTTTGAGAAGATAAAAAAAAGGAAAACCACGTTAAAGATAACCAAGTTCTTTGTTGGTATTACTTGATTCCTTGGTATTGGAAATGTAAATAAATAGGTACCTACCTATTTATGTATTTGGGTGGTAATATTATTTCAAGTACCTAATAAATTAGTATTATTTTCTCACACTTTGCGATTTTCAGAGTAGGTAGGTACCTAATATATTCTTATGTGCACAATTTGGATAAATCTAAATTTTGCGTCTCATCAAAATCGCCGTTCACAAGAACGATTCAATGAAGTGAATTATCAGTCACTTCATCATCGCATTTCTTTATCATTTTGTTCATTTGTCGTCTCAACTCTCAAGATAAAATTTTTTCCAAGTCCGTATTTCGTCAATTTTCAAATTTCAACTAGTGAGGAATTTTCTCAACATTTTTCCAACTTTCAACTTTTTTAGTAAAATTTTTCCAACTACCCAATTTTTTTCTAAAATTTATTACGATTAAGTACGACTTACGAATACGACCCAATTTTTTTTTCTGAAATTTAAATTTATTCTAATTCATTTTTTCCCCTAAAATTTATTACGATTACATTTTTTTTCTAAAATTTATCATGACACAATTTTTTTACTAGAACTGATTCTGACTTAATTTTTTTCGAAGAAAAAAAATTGAAGTTGGAAAAAATTTTGGAAAACATTTGAAGCTGATGAAAATTCTTAGAAAAAAGAGAAAAATTCGATCAAATTAAAAAAAAGAAAAATTGTGTTGAAATTGAAAAATCGTTTGAAAAAAATTGAGTTTAAGTAAAAAAGATGGACATAATATCGCAAAAAAATTTGGAATGGTAAAAAACTACTTTTTTAAAAAAAATTTGAGTCGAAACAAATTTTTAAAAAGAATTTTGGTTGGAATATTTTAGAAAACAATTCAAGTCCAATTCACGAATTTTTCCAAGTTGAAAAAGTTACGAGTGATAGGGGCGCCAAGCGGCGAAAAAAATCGAAATTCCCGTTTTTAACAATCACTGTCTCACATCCCAAGTGCGATGTCAAAAGACGCCTAAATTTTGTGAATTTTCATTTTTGTTCAATGCCTTATGCATATACACCCAGCTGGACGAAATTTCTATTGACGATTTTTTGAAAAATAATTACCCATACAGGCCAAGAATTTATGGGTGAGAGTAATCAAATAAGTACCTAACCTGCAGCAAAAACTTATCACCGAAATTTTAATCAAATTATCTAGAAAACTTCCTCTCTCTTGAATTGCTTTTTCTACAATCCATTTTTTTTCGTTTACGACGAATTTTAAGAAGTCTAGATACGAAAATTATACTTTTCATAGTTCAAGTTACGTAGTTGAATTACTCAATAGGTAAGTATATTTTTGAATTGGGTACAAAAAAACGTACAAAATTAATATCTACAGAATTAATATGTAATTTTTTAAAACTCATTAGGTACCTATTGCCAAATTTTCTTAAGTATACGCTATGTCGTCTATTAACGTTCTTTTAATGATTCGATGATCTTTCTACTATGATGATTTATTCCGAATGGGTACTGTTGTTTCAAGTAAATATCATCGATAACTGAATCATCATTATCACCATCGATATTGAAATTATTTCTACCTTTAGCTCCTGGAATAGATAAGTCAAAAATCGTCATTTTTAGAATATCCGGATTGTATCTCGTTTTGGAACTTTTTGAAGGCTTTTCGGTCATTTTAGGGTTATCAAAATCAAATGTAGAATCGGCTTGTTTTATAGGAATAGGCTTCGATGGCTTCTTGCGCGGATTATATTTCATTGCAGGAGCAGCTCCAACGAACGAGGAAATCTGTAGGAATACAAAAAAATTGAGTTAGTTATACCCACAATTGGTCAATTTTTGATAAAATATTGCAACAGGTATTCAATAAGTTTTTTTTTCTTCCCTTTCTTTTTTTTATATTTTAAAATTGCTGAGAAATTTTGATAAATTGACAAAAATGATGATTTTAAGCTCTTAAAAATTTCAGGTTTTTAAAGTTTCAAAGTTTTAGAATTTTAGGTTTCCAAGATTTCATAATTTCATAACACCAAATATTATATACCTAACTAAAAAATTGGTCTCATTCTCATTAATAGTCTCAAAAATTCTATCGCTAAAATTTGATCATCTGTTTCCATAAATTGGCTTCTCGCACTATAATATACCTATCATAGCAAAATCTTACCTCAAATAAAACGAAAATCAACAAAACTGAATAAATTGAAAGCTGCATTTTTATAAAGCGCTGAGCAAATGTACTGGATCAAAATGTATAACTATGAAATTTTTCTTTCTCCTCCGGTTTATATGTATAAATTCCGAGTAATTTTTCCAATGCATAAAATACACAACGAACAGTTAAAAATGATTCATGTGTTATTTTTCTGAAAAAATTCTTAAAATAGAAAATTTATACTCTTAAATTGTAATTTTATGTAATTTATTGTCCCCGGCCAGGATACTAAAATATAAATAAATTTTATTTCAAATTATAAAGTTTAAAAAGTAAAAGTATGGATTTGGAAATTGAAAAAAAAATTATTGAATCAATTACGTAAGTCGGTGAATAAGTTTATTGTACACGTATTACGTAGGTACCGCTTTGTGCTATTTTTATTGCTCCGAACAGAAGTAATTTTACGTTTAAATGTATGTTGGGGAAATTTTTAAAACTCATTGTTGTACTTATTTAGACATATAGGTTACCAATTGAATACACGCAAGACGTCGGCTTAATTTTGAACTAATATTATACATTTTTTCATTTATTTCTGAAAAAAGAGGTGGGTAACTCGAAGCTACAATAAGGAGGTATGTTGGAGATCTGGGTAGGAAGGTATACCAGGTATTTAATACCATATTGGGTGATAGAAATTTATTTTAGAAGTTCTGTCCAAGCATCAAAAATATCTGGTAAAAGACCAAAAATTGTTCAAAATGCAAAAACCAATACATTTTCGGAATCCTCTCGTCATGAACAAACGAATGGTTTTTTACCAACCAATTTCGAGCATTTGGACGGGAGATAGCTTTTTTGCTGCCTGGTTAGTTGGTGAAGAAAAACGCCCGTAACTCGGCCAAAAATTGCCCAAAATGCAAAAACTAACACATTTTTGGATTCCTCTCATCATGAACAAACGAATGGTTTAATTACCATCCCATTTCGAGCATTAGAACAAAAGTTGATTTACCTTCCGGCGCGGAAGGTTGATGTATGGTCGGCGCGCAGAAAAATGCCCGTAACTCGGTCGAAAATCAATCTAAATGCAAACACTCATACATTTTCGGAATCCTCTCGTCATGAACAAACGAATGGTTTTTTTGTCATCCCATTTCGAGCATTTGGACGGGAGATAGCTTTTTTGCTGCCTGGTTAGTTGATGAAGAAAAACGCCCGTAACTCGGCCAAAAATTGCACAACATGCAAAAACTAACACATTTTTGGATTCCTCTCATCGTGAACAAACGAATGGTTTAATTACCATCCCATTTCGATCATTAGAACAAAAGTTGATTTTTTTCCGGCGCGGAAGGTTGATGTATGGTCGGCGCCGCAGAGAAATGCCCGTAACTCGGTCGGAAATCACTCAAATTTCAAAAACTAATACATTTTCGGAATCCTCTCGTCAAGCACTATCGAATGGTTTTTTCATCGTTTAATTTCGAGCATTTGGGTGAGAGATATTATTAATTTTCGCGGATTGCAGATTGAGAAAAATGCTGGTTATTCGGTCGAGAATTTTTCAAAATGCAAAATGTAATACAGATTCGGAATCCTCTCTTCAAGCACTATCGAATGGTTTTTTCACGATCCAAATTGGAGCATTAGAACAAAAGTTGAGTCGGAGGGTCGATGTATGGTCGGCGCCGCGCAGCACCGCAGAGAAATGCCCGTAACTCGGTCGAAAATCGCTCAAATTTCAAAAACTAATACATTTTTGGAATCCTCTCGTCGAGACGAAACGAATGGTTTTTTCCGGATCCAAATTGGAGCATTAGAACAAAAGTTGAGTCGGAAGGTCGATGTATGGTCGGCGCCCCGCCGCGCACCCGCAGAGAAATGCCCGTAACTCGGTCGAAAATCGCTCAAATTTCAAAAACTAATACATTTTTGGAATCCTCTCGTCGAGACGAATCGAATGGTTTTTTCCGGATCCAAATTGGAGCATTAGAACAAAAGTTGAGTCGGAAGGTCGATGTATGGTCGGCGCCCCGCCGCGCCGCCGCAGAGAAATGCCCGTAACTCGGTCGAAAATCGCTCAAATTTCAAGAACTAATACATTTTTGGAATCCTCTCGTCGAGACGAATCGAATGGTTTTTTCCGGATACAAATTGGAGCATTAGAACAAAAGTTGAGTCGGAAGGTCGATGTATGGTCGGCGCCGCGCCGCGCCGCCGCAGAGAAATGCCCGTAACTCGGTCGAAAATCGCTCAAATTTCAAAAACTAACACATTTTTGGAATCCTCTCGTCGAGACGAATCGAATGGTTTTTTCCGGATCCAAATTGGAGCATTAGAACAAAAGTTGAGTCGGAAGGTCGATGTATGGTCGGCGCCCCGCCCCGCCACCGCAGATCAATGCCCGTAACTCGGTCGAAAATCGCTCAAACTTCAAAAACGAATACATTTTTGGAATCCTCTCGTCGAGACGAATCGAATGGTTTTTTCCGGATCCAAATTGGAGCATTAGAACAAAAGTTGAGTCGGAAGGTCGATGTATGGTCGGCGCCCCGCCGCGCCGCCGCAGAGAAATGCCCGTAACTCGGTCGAAAATCGCTCAAATTTCAAAAACTCATACATTTTCGGAATCCTCTCGTCATGAACAAACGAATGGTTTTTTTGTCATCCCATTTCGAGCATTTGGACGGGAGATAGCTTTTTTGCTGCCTGGTTAGTTGATGAAGAAAAACGCGCGTAACTCGGCCAAAAATTGCACAAAATGCAAAAACTAACACATTTTTGGATTCCTCTCATCGTGAACAAACGAATGGTTTAATTACCATCCCATTTCGATCATTAGAACAAAAGTTGATTTTTTTCCGGCGCGGAAGGTTGATGTATGGTCGGCGCCGCAGAGAAATGCCCGTAACTCGGTCGGAAATCACTCAAATTTCAAAAACTAATACATTTTCGGAATCCTCTCGTCGAGACGAATCGAATGGTTTTTTCCGGATCCAATTTGGAGCATTAGAACAAAAGTTGAGTCGGAAGGTCGATGTATGGTCGGCGCCCCGCCGCGCCGCCGCAGAGAAATGCCCGTAACTCGGTCGAAAATCGCTCAAATTTCAAAAACTAATACATTTTTGGAATCCTCTCGTCGAGACGAATCAAATGGTTTTTTCAGGATCCAAATTGGAGCATTAGAACAAAAGTTGAGTCGGAAGGTCGATGTATGGTCGGCCCCGCGCCGTGCCGCCGCAGAGAAATGCCCGTAACTCGGTCGAAAATCGCTCAAACTTCAAAAACGAATACATTTTTGGAATCCTCTCGTCGAGACGAATCGAATGGTTTATTCCGGATCCAAATTGGAGCATTAGAACAAAAGTTGAGTCGGAAGGTCGATGTATGGTCGGCGCCCCGCCGCGCCGCCGCAGAGAAATGCCCGTAACTCGGTCGAAAATCGCTCAAATTTCAAAAACTAATACATTTTTGGAATCCTCTCGTCATGAACAAACGAATGGTTTTTTTGTCATCCCATTTCGAGCATTTGGACGGGAGATAGCTTTTTTGCTGCCTGGTTAGTTGATGAAGAAAAACGCCCGTAACTCGGCCAAAACTTGCACAAAATGCAAAAACTAACACATTTTTGGATTCCTCTCATCGTGAACAAACGAATGGTTTAATTACCATCCCATTTCGATCATTAGAACAAAAGTTGATTTTTTTCCGGCGCGGAAGGTTGATGTATGGTCGGCGCCGCAGAGAAATGCCCGTAACTCGGTCGGAAATCACTCAAATTTCAAAAACTAATACATTTTCGGAATCCTCTCGTCAAGCACTATCGAATGGTTTTTTCATCGTTTAATTTCGAGCATTTGGGTGAGAGATATTATTAATTTTCGCGGATTGCAGATTGAGAAAAATGCTGGTTATTCGGTCGAGAATTTTTCAAAATGCAAAATGTAATACAGATTCGGAATCCTCTCTTCAAGCACTATCGAATGGTTTTTTCACGATCCAAATTGGAGCATTAGAACAAAAGTTGAGTCGGAAGGTCGATGTATGGTCGGCGCCGCGCAGCACCGCAGAGAAATGCCCGTAACTCGGTCGAAAATCGCTCAAATTTCAAAAACTAATACATTTTTGGAATCCTCTCGTCGAGACGAATCGAATGGTTTATTCCGGATCCAAATTGGAGCATTAGAACAAAAGTTGAGTCGGAAGGTCGATGTATGGTCGGCGCCGCGCCGCGCCGCCGCAGAGAAATGCCCGTAACTCGGTCGAAAATCGCTCAAATTTCAAAAACTAATACATTTTTGGAATCCTCTCGTCGAGACGAATCGAATGGTTTTTTCCGGATCCAAATTGGAGCATTAGAACAAAAGTTGAGTCGGAAGGTCGATGTATGGTCGGCGCCCCGCCGCGCCACCGCAGAGAAATGCCCGTAACTCGGTCGAAAATCGCTCAAATTTCTAAAACTAATACATTTTTGGAATCCTCTTGTCGAGACGAATCGAATGGTTTTTTCCGGATACAAATTGGAGCATTAGAACAAAAGTTGAGTCGGAAGGTCGATGTATGGTCGGCGACCCGCCGCGCCGCCGCAGAGAAATGCCCGTAACTCGGTCGAAAATCGCTCAAATTTCAAGAACTAATACATTTTTGGAATCCTCTCGTCGAGACGAATCGAATGGTTTTTTCCGGATACAAATTGGAGCATTAGAACAAAAGTTGAGTCGGAAGGTCGATGTATGGTCGGCGCCGCGCCGCGCCGCCGCAGAGAAATGCCCGTAACTCGGTCGAAAATCGCTCAAATTTCAAAAACTAACACATTTTTGGAATCCTCTCGTCGAGACGAATCGAATGGTTTTTTCCGGATCCAAATTGGAGCATTAGAACAAAAGTTGAGTCGGAAGGTCGATGTATGGTCGGCGCCCCGCCGCGCCACCGCAGATCAATGCCCGTAACTCGGTCGAAAATCGCTCAAACTTCAAAAACGAATACATTTTTGGAATCCTCTCGTCGAGACGAATCGAATGGATTTTTCCGGATACAAATTGGAGCATTAGAACAAAAGTTGAGTCGGAAGGTCGATGTATGGTCGGCGACCCGCCGCGCCGCCGCAGAGAAATGCCCGTAACTCGGTCGAAAATCGCTCAAATTTCAAAAAATAATACATTTTTGGAATCCTCTCGTCGAGACGAATCGAATGGTTTTTTCCGGATCCAAATTGGAGCATTAGAACAAAAGTTGAGTCGGAAGGTCGATGTATGGTCGGGGCCGCGCCGTGCCGCCGCAGAGAAATGCCCGTAACTCGGTCGAAAATCGCTCAAACATCAAAAACGAATACATTTTTGGAATCCACTCGTTGAGACGAATCGAATGGTTTTTTCGGATCCAAATTGGAGCATTAGAACAAAAGTTGAGTCGGAAGGTCGATGTATGGTCGGCGCCCCGCCGCGCCGCCGCAGAGAAATGCCCGTAACTCGGTCGAAAATCGCTCAAATTTCAAAAACTCATACATTTTCGGAATCCTCTCGTCATGAACAAACGAATGGTTTTTTTGTCATCCCATTTCGAGCATTTGGACGGGAGATAGCTTTTTTGCTGCCTGGTTAGTTGATGAAGAAAAACGCGCGTAACTCGGCCAAAAATTGCACAAAATGCAAAAACTAACACATTTTTGGATTCCTCTCATCGTGAACAAACGAATGGTTTAATTACCATCCCATTTCGATCATTAGAACAAAAGTTGATTTTTTTCCGGCGCGGAAGGTTGATGTATGGTCGGCGCCGCAGAGAAATGCCCGTAACTCGGTCGGAAATCACTCAAATTTCAAAAACTAATACATTTTCGGAATCCTCTCGTCGAGACGAATCGAATGGTTTTATTAGGATCCAATTTGGAGCATTAGAACAAAAGTTGAGTCGGAAGGTCGATGTATGGTCGGCGCCCCGCCGCGCCGCCGCAGAGAAATGCCCGTAACTCGGTCGAAAATCGCTCAAATTTCAAAAACTAATACATTTTTGGAATCCTCTCGTCAAGCACTATCGAATGGTTTTTTCATCGTTTAATTTCGAGCATTTGGGTGAGAGATATTATTAATTTTCGCGGATTGCAGATTGAGAAAAATGCTGGTTATTCGGTCGAGAATTTTTCAAAATGCAAAATGTAATACAGATTCGGAATCCTCTCTTCAAGCACTATCGAATGGTTTTTTCACGATCCAAATTGGAGCATTAGAACAAAAGTTGAGTCGGAAGGTCGATGTATGGTCGGCGCCGCGCAGCACCGCAGAGAAATGCCCGTAACTCGGTCGAAAATCGCTCAAATTTCAAAAACTAATACATTTTTGGAATCCTCTCGTCGAGACGAATCGAATGGTTTATTCCGGATCCAAATTGGAGCATTAGAACAAAAGTTGAGTCGGAAGGTCGATGTATGGTCGGCGCCGCGCCGCGCCGCCGCAGAGAAATGCCCGTAACTCGGTCGAAAATCGCTCAAATTTCAAATACTAATACATTTTTGGAATCCTCTCGTCGAGACGAATCGAATGGTTTTTTCCGGATACAAATTGGAGCATTAGAACAAAAGTTGAGTCGGAAGGTCGATGTATGGTCGGCGACCCGCCGCGCCGCCGCAGAGAAATGCCCGTAACTCGGTCGAAAATCGCTCAAATTTCAAGAACTAATACATTTTTGGAATCCTCTCGTCGAGACGAATCGAATGGTTTTTTCCGGATACAAATTGGAGCATTAGAACAAAAGTTGAGTCGGAAGGTCGATGTATGGTCGGCGCCGCGCCGCGCCGCCGCAGAGAAATGCCCGTAACTCGGTCGAAAATCGCTCAAATTTCAAAAACTAACACATTTTTGGAATCCTCTCGTCGAGACGAATCGAATGGTTTTTTCCGGATCCAAATTGGAGCATTAGAACAAATGTTGAGTCGGAAGGTCGATGTATGGTCGGCGCCCCGCCGCGCCACCGCAGATCAATGCCCGTAACTCGGTCGAAAATCGCTCAAACTTCAAAAACGAATACATTTTTGGAATCCTCTCGTCGAGACGAATCGAATGGTTTTTTCCGGATACAAATTGGAGCATTAGAACAAAAGTTGAGTCGGAAGGTCGATGTATGGTCGGCGACCCGCCGCGCCGCCGCAGAGAAATGCCCGTAACTCGGTCGAAAATCGCTCAAATTTCAAAAAATAATACATTTTTGGAATCCTCTCGTCGAGACGAATCGAATGGTTTTTTCCGGATCCAAATTGGAGCATTAGAACAAAAGTTGAGTCGGAAGGTCGATGTATGGTCGGCGCCGCGCCGTGCCGCCGCAGAGAAATGCCCGTAACTCGGTCGAAAATCGCTCAAACTTCAAAAACGAATACATTTTTGGAATCCACTCGTCGAGACGAATCGAATGGTTTTTTCCGGATCCAAATTGGAGCATTAGAACAAAAGTTGAGTCGGAAGGTCGATGTATGGTCGGCGCCCCGCCGCGCCGCCGCAGAGAAATGCCCGTAACTCGGTCGAAAATCGCTCAAATTTCAAAAACTCATACGTTTTCGGAATCCTCTCGTCATGAACAAACGAATGGTTTTTTTGTCATCCCATTTCGAGCATTTGGACGGGAGATAGCTTTTTTGCTGCCTGGTTAGTTGATGAAGAAAAACGCGCGTAACTCGGCCAAAAATTGCACAAAATGCAAAAACTAACACATTTTTGGATTCCTCTCATCGTGAACAAACGAATGGTTTAATTACCATCCCATTTCGATCATTAGAACAAAAGTTGATTTTTTTCCGGCGCGGAAGGTTGATGTATGGTCGGCGCCGCAGAGAAATGCCCGTAACTCGGTCGGAAATCACTCAAATTTCAAAAACTAATACATTTTCGGAATCCTCTCGTCGAGACGAATCGAATGGTTTTTTCCGGATCCAATTTGGAGCATTAGAACAAAAGTTGAGTCGGAAGGTCGATGTATGGTCGGCGCCCCGCCGCGCCGCCGCAGAGAAATGCCCGTAACTCGGTCGAAAATCGCTCAAATTTCAAAAACTAATACATTTCTGGAATCCTCTCGTCAAGCACTATCGAATGGTTTTTTCATCGTTTAATTTCGAGCATTTGGGTGAGAGATATTATTAATTTTCGCGGATTGCAGATTGAGAAAAATGCTGGTTATTCGGTCGAGAATTTTTCAAAATGCAAAATGTAATACAGATTCGGAATCCTCTCTTCAAGCACTATCGAATGGTTTTTTCACGATCCAAATTGGAGCATTAGAACAAAAGTTGAGTCGGAAGGTCGATGTATGGTCGGCGCCGCGCAGCACCGCAGAGAAATGCCCGTAACTCGGTCGAAAATCGCTCAAATTTCAAAAACTAATACATTTTTGGATTCCTCTCATCGTGAACAAACGAATGGTTTAATTACCATCCCATTTCGATCATTAGAACAAAAGTTGATTTTTTTCCGGCGCGGAAGGTTGATGTATGGTCGGCGCCGCAGAGAAATGCCCGTAACTCGGTCGGAAATCACTCAAATTTCAAAAACTAATACATTTTCGGAATCCTCTCGTCGAGACGAATCGAATGGTTTTTTCCGGATCCAATTTGGAGCATTAGAACAAAAGTTGAGTCGGAAGGTCGATGTATGGTCGGCGCCCCGCCGCGCCGCCGCAGAGAAATGCCCGTAACTCGGTCGAAAATCGCTCAAATTTCAAAAACTAATACATTTTTGGAATCCTCTCGTCAAGCACTATCGAATGGTTTTTTCATCGTTTAATTTCGAGCATTTGGGTGAGAGATATTATTAATTTTCGCGGATTGCAGATTGAGAAAAATGCTGGTTATTCGGTCGAGAATTTTTCAAAATGCAAAATGTAATACAGATTCGGAATCCTCTCTTCAAGCACTATCGAATGGTTTTTTCACGATCCAAATTGGAGCATTAGAACAAAAGTTGAGTCGGAAGGTCGATGTATGGTCGGCGCCGCGCAGCACCGCAGAGAAATGCCCGTAACTCGGTCGAAAATCGCTCAAATTTCAAAAACTAATACATTTTTGGAATCCTCTCGTCGAGACGAATCGAATGGTTTTTTCCGGATACAAATTGGAGCATTAGAACAAAAGTTGAGTCGGAAGGTCGATGTATGGTCGGCGACCCGCCGCGCCGCCGCAGAGAAATGCCCGTAACTCGGTCGAAAATCGCTCAAATTTCAAGAACTAATACATTTTTGGAATCCTCTCGTCGAGACGAATCGAATGGTTTTTTCCGGATACAAATTGGAGCATTAGAACAAAAGTTGAGTCGGAAGGTCGATGTATGGTCGGCGCCGCGCCGCGCCGCCGCAGAGAAATGCCCGTAACTCGGTCGAAAATCGCTCAAATTTCAAAAACTAAGACATTTTTGGAATCCTCTCGTCGAGACGAATCGCATGGTTTTGTCCGGATCCAAATTGGAGCATTAGAACAAATGTTGAGTCGGAAGGTCGATGTATGGTCGGCGCCCCGCCGCGCCACCGCAGATCAATGCCCGTAACTCGGTCGAAAATCGCTCAAACTTCAAAAACGAATACATTTTTGGAATCCTCTCGTCGAGACGAATCGAATGGTTTTTTCCGGATACAAATTGGAGCATTAGAACAAAAGTTGAGTCGGAAGGTCGATGTATGGTCGGCGACCCGCCGCGCCGCCGCAGAGAAATGCCCGTAACTCGGTCGAAAATCGCTCAAATTTCAAAAAATAATACATTTTTGGAATCCTCTCGTCGAGACGAATCGAATGGTTTTTTCCGGATCCAAATTGGAGCATTAGAACAAAAGTTGAGTCGGAAGGTCGATGTATGGTCGGCGCCGCGCCGTGCCGCCGCAGAGAAATGCCCGTAACTCGGTCGAAAATCGCTCAAACTTCAAAAACTCATACATTTTCGGAATCCTCTCGTCATGAACAAACGAATGGTTTTTTTGTCATCCCATTTCGAGCATTTGGACGGGAGATAGCTTTTTTGCTGCCTGGTTAGTTGATGAAGAAAAACGCGCGTAACTCGGCCAAAAATTGCACAAAATGCAAAAACTAACACATTTTTGGATTCCTCTCATCGTGAACAAACGAATGGTTTAATTACCATCCCATTTCGATCATTAGAACAAAAGTTGATTTTTTTCCGGCGCGGAAGGTTGATGTATGGTCGGCGCCGCAGAGAAATGCCCGTAACTCGGTCGGAAATCACTCAAATTTCAAAAACTAATACATTTTCGGAATCCTCTCGTCGAGACGAATCGAATGGTTTTTTCCGGATCCAATTTGGAGCATTAGAACAAAAGTTGAGTCGGAAGGTCGATGTATGGTCGGCGCCCCGCCGCGCCGCCGCAGAGAAATGCCCGTAACTCGGTCGAAAATCGCTCAAATTTCAAAAACTAATACATTTTTGGAATCCTCTCGTCGAGACGAATCGAATGGTTTTTCCCGGATCCAAATTGGAGCATTAGAACAAAAGTTGAGTCCGAAGGTCGATGTATGGTCGGCGCCGCGCCGTGCCGCCGCAGAGAAATGCCCGTAACTCGGTCGAAAATCGCTCAAACTTCAAAAACGAATACATTTTTGGAATCCACTCGTCGAGACGAATCGAATGGTTGTTTCCGGATCCAAATTGGAGCATTAGAACAAAAGTTGAGTCGGAAGGTCGATGTATGGTCGGCGCCCCGCCGCGCCGCCGCAGAGAAATGCCCGTAACTCGGTCGAAAATCGCTCAAATTTCAAGAACTAATACATTTTTGGAATCCTCTCGTCGAGACGAATCGAATGGTTTTTTCCGGATACAAATTGGAGCATTAGAACAAAAGTTGAGTCGGAAGGTCGATGTATGGTCGGCGCCGCGCCGCGCCGCCGCAGAGAAATGCCCGTAACTCGGTCGAAAATCGCTCAAATTTCAAAAACTAATACATTTTTGGAATCCTCTCGTCATGAACAAACGAATGGTTTTTTTGTCATCCCATTTCGAGCATTTGGACGGGAGATAGCTTTTTTGCTGCCTGGTTAGTTGATGAAGAAAAACGCCCGTAACTCGGCCAAAACTTGCACAAAATGCAAAAACTAACACATTTTTGGATTCCTCTCATCGTGAACAAACGAATGGTTTAATTACCATCCCATTTCGATCATTAGAACAAAAGTTGATTTTTTTCCGGCGCGGAAGGTTGATGTATGGTCGGCGCCGCAGAGAAATGCCCGTAACTCGGTCGGAAATCACTCAAATTTCAAAAACTAATACATTTTCGGAATCCTCTCGTCGAGACGAATCGAATGGTTTTTTCCGGATCCAATTTGGAGCATTAGAACAAAAGTTGAGTCGGAAGGTCGATGTATGGTCGGCGCCCCGCCGCGCCGCCGCAGAGAAATGCCCGTAACTCGGTCGAAAATCGCTCAAATTTCAAAAACTAATACATTTTTGGAATCCTCTCGTCGAGACGAATCGAATGGTTTTTCCCGGATCCAAATTGGAGCATTAGAACAAAAGTTGAAACCGAAGGTCGATGTATGGTCGGCGCCGCGCCGTGCCGCCGCAGAGAAATGCCCGTAACTCGGTCGAAAATCGCTCAAACTTCAAAAACGAATACATTTTTGGAATCCACTCGTCGAGACGAATCGAATGGTTGTTTCCGGATCCAAATTGGAGCATTAGAACAAAAGTTGAGTCGGAAGGTCGATGTATGGTCGGCGCCCCGCCGCGCCGCCGCAGAGAAATGCCCGTAACTCGGTCGAAAATCGCTCAAATTTCAAGAACTAATACATTTTTGGAATCCTCTCGTCGAGACGAATCGAATGGTTTTTTCCGGATACAAATTGGAGCATTAGAACAAAAGTTGAGTCGGAAGGTCGATGTATGGTCGGCGCCGCGCCGCGCCGCCGCAGAGAAATGCCCGTAACTCGGTCGAAAATCGCTCAAATTTCAAAAACTAACACATTTTTGGAATCCTCTCGTCGAGACGAATCGAATGGTTTTTTCCGGATCCAAATTGGAGCATTAGAACAAAAGTTGAGTCGGAAGGTCGATGTATGGTCGGCGCCCCGCCGCGCCGCCGCAGAGAAATGCCCGTAACTCGGTCGAAAATCGCTCAAATTTCAAGAACTAATACATTTTTGGAATCCTCTCGTCGAGACGAATCGAATGGTTTTTTCCGGATACAAATTGGAGCATTAGAACAAAAGTTGAGTCGGAAGGTCGATGTATGGTCGGCGCCGCGCCGCGCCGCCGCAGAGAAATGCCCGTAACTCGGTCGAAAATCGCTCAAATTTCAAAAACTAATACATTTTTGGAATCCTCTCGTCATGAACAAACGAATGGTTTTTTTGTCATCCCATTTCGAGCATTTGGACGGGAGATAGCTTTTTTGCTGCCTGGTTAGTTGATGAAGAAAAACGCCCGTAACTCGGCCAAAACTTGCACAAAATGCAAAAACTAACACATTTTTGGATTCCTCTCATCGTGAACAAACGAATGGTTTAATTACCATCCCATTTCGATCATTAGAACAAAAGTTGATTTTTTTCCGGCGCGGAAGGTTGATGTATGGTCGGCGCCGCAGAGAAATGCCCGTAACTCGGTCGGAAATCACTCAAATTTCAAAAACTAATACATTTTCGGAATCCTCTCGTCGAGACGAATCGAATGGTTTTTTCCGGATCCAATTTGGAGCATTAGAACAAAAGTTGAGTCGGAAGGTCGATGTATGGTCGGCGCCCCGCCGCGCCGCCGCAGAGAAATGCCCGTAACTCGGTCGAAAATCGCTCAAATTTCAAAAACTCATACATTTTCGGAATCCTCTCGTCATGAACAAACGAATGGTTTTTTTGTCATCCCATTTCGAGCATTTGGGCGGGAGATAGCTTTTTTGCTGCCTGGTTAGTTGATGAAGAAAAACGCCCGTAACTCGGCCAAAAATTGCACAAAATGCAAAAACTAACACATTTTTGGATTCCTCTCATCGTGAACAAACGAATGGTTTAATTACCATCCCATTTCGATCATTAGAACAAAAGTTGATTTTTTTCCGGCGCGGAAGGTTGATGTATGGTCGGCGCCGCAGAGAAATGCCCGTAACTCGGTCGGAAATCACTCAAATTTCAAAAACTAATACATTTTCGGAATCCTCTCGTCAAGCACTATCGAATGGTTTTTTCATCGTTTAATTTCGAGCATTTGGGTGAGAGATATTATTAATTTTCGCGGATTGCAGATTGAGAAAAATGCTGGTTATTCGGTCGAGAATTTTTCAAAATGCAAAATGTAATACAGATTCGGAATCCTCTCTTCAAGCACTATCGAATGGTTTTTTCACGATCCAAATTGGAGCATTAGAACAAAAGTTGAGTCGGAAGGTCGATGTATGGTCGGCGCCGCGCAGCACCGCAGAGAAATGCCCGTAACTCGGTCGAAAATCGCTCAAATTTCAAAAACTAATACATTTTTGGAATCCTCTCGTCGAGACGAATCGAATGGTTTATTCCGGATCCAAATTGGAGCATTAGAACAAAAGTTGAGTCGGAAGGTCGATGTATGGTCGGCGCCGCGCCGCGCCGCCGCAGAGAAATGCCCGTAACTCGGTCGAAAATCGCTCAAATTTCAAAAACTAATACATTTTTGGAATCCTCTCGTCGAGACGAATCGAATGGTTTTTTCCGGATCCAAATTGGAGCATTAGAACAAAAGTTGAGTCGGAAGGTCGATGTATGGTCGGCGACCCGCCGCGCCGCCGCAGAGAAATGCCCGTAACTCGGTCGAAAATCGCTCAAATTTCAAGAACTAATACATTTTTGGAATCCTCTCGTCGAGACGAATCGAATGGTTTTTTCCGGATACAAATTGGAGCATTAGAACAAAAGTTGAGTCGGAAGGTCGATGTATGGTCGGCGCCGCGCCGCGCCGCCGCAGAGAAATGCCCGTAACTCGGTCGAAAATCGCTCAAATTTCAAAAACTAATACATTTTTGGAATCCTCTCGTCGAGACGAATCGAATGGTTTTTTCCGGATCCAAATTGGAGCATTAGAACAAAAGTTGAGTCGGAAGGTCGATGTATGGTCGGCGCCCCGCCGCGCCACCGCAGATCAATGCCCGTAACTCGGTCGAAAATCGCTCAAACTTCAAAAACGAATACATTTTTGGAATCCTCTCGTCGAGACGAATCGAATGGTTTTTTCCGGATACAAATTGGAGCATTAGAACAAAAGTTGAGTCGGAAGGTCGATGTATGGTCGGCGACCCGCCGCGCCGCCGCAGAGAAATGCCCGTAACTCGGTCGAAAATCGCTCAAATTTCAAAAAATAATACATTTTTGGAATCCTCTCGTCGAGACGAATCGAATGGTTTTTTCCGGATCCAAATTGGAGCATTAGAACAAAAGTTGAGTCGGAAGGTCGATGTATGGTCGGCGCCGCGCCGTGCCGCCGCAGAGAAATGCCCGTAACTCGGTCGAAAATCGCTCAAACTTCAAAAACGAATACATTTTTGGAATCCACTCGTCGAGACGAATCGAATGGTTTTTTCCGGATCCAAATTGGAGCATTAGAACAAAAGTTGAGTCGGAAGGTCGATGTATGGTCGGCGCCCCGCCGCGCCGCCGCAGAGAAATGCCCGTAACTCGGTCGAAAATCACTCAAATTTCAAAAACTAATACATTTTCGGAATCCTCTCGTCAAGCACTATCGAATGGTTTTTTCATCGTTTAATTTCGAGCATTTGGGTGAGAGATATTATTAATTTTCGCGGATTGCAGATTGAGAAAAATGCTGGTTATTCGGTCGAGAATTCTTCAAAATGCAAAATGTAATACAGATTCGGAATCCTCTCTTCAAGCACTATCGAATGGTTTTTTCACGATCCAAATTGGAGCATTAGAACAAAAGTTGAGTCGGAAGGTCGATGTATGGTCGGCGCCGCGCAGCACCGCAGAGAAATGCCCGTAACTCGGTCGAAAATCGCTCAAATTTCAAAAACTAATACATTTTTGGAATCCTCTCGTCGAGACGAAACGAATGGTTTTTTCCGGATCCAAATTGGAGCATTAGAACAAAAGTTGAGTCGGAAGGTCGATGTATGGTCGGCACCCCGCCGCGCACCCGCAGAGAAATGCCCGTAACTCGGTCGAAAATCGCTCAAATTTCAAAAACTAATACATTTTTGGAATCCTCTCGTCGAGACGAATCGAATGGTTTTTTTCGGATCCAAATTGGAGCATTAGAACAAAAGTTGAGTCGGAAGGTCGATGTATGGTCGGCGCCCCGCCGCGCCGCCGCAGAGAAATGCCCGTAACTCGGTCGAAAATCGCTCAAATTTCAAGAACTAATACATTTTTGGAATCCTCTCGTCGAGACGAATCGAATGGTTTTTTCCGGATACAAATTGGAGCATTAGAACAAAAGTTGAGTCGGAAGGTCGATGTATGGTCGGCGCCGCGCCGCGCCGCCGCAGAAAAATGCCCGTAACTCGGTCGAAAATCGCTCAAATTTCAAAAACTAATACATTTTTGGAATCCTCTCGTCGAGACGAATCGAATGGTTTTTTCCGGATACAAATTGGAGCATTAGAACAAAAGTTGAGTCGGAAGGTCGATGTATGGTCGGCGCCGCGCCGCGCCGCCGCAGAGAAATGCCCGTAACTCGGTCGAAAATCGCTCAAATTTCAAAAACTAATACATTTTTGGAATCCTCTCGTCGAGACGAATCGAATGGTTTTTTCCGGATCCAAATTGGAGCATTAGAACAAAAGTTGAGTCGGAAGGTCGATGTATGGTCGGCACCCCGCCGCGCACCCGCAGAGAAATGCCCGTAACTCGGTCGAAAATCGCTCAAATTTCAAAAACTAATACATTTTTGGAATCCTCTCGTCGAGACGAATCGAATGGTTTTTTTCGGATCCAAATTGGAGCATTAGAACAAAAGTTGAGTCGGAAGGTCGATGTATGGTCGGCGCCCCGCCGCGCCGCCGCAGAGAAATGCCCGTAACTCGGTCGAAAATCGCTCAAATTTCAAGAACTAATACATTTTTGGAATCCTCTCGTCGAGACGAATCGAATGGTTTTTTCCGGATACAAATTGGAGCATTAGAACAAAAGTTGAGTCGGAAGGTCGATGTATGGTCGGCGCCGCGCCGCGCCGCCGCAGAAAAATGCCCGTAACTCGGTCGAAAATCGCTCAAATTTCAAAAACTAATACATTTTTGGAATCCTCTCGTCGAGACGAATCGAATGGTTTTTTCCGGATACAAATTGGAGCATTAGAACAAAAGTTGAGTCGGAAGGTCGATGTATGGTCGGCGCCGCGCCGCGCCGCCGCAGAGAAATGCCCGTAACTCGGTCGAAAATCGCTCAAATTTCAAAAACTAATACATTTTTGGAATCCTCTCGTCGAGACGAATCGAATGGTTTTTTCCGGATCCAAATTGGAGCATTAGAACAAAAGTTGAGTCGGAAGGTCGATGTATGGTCGGCGCCCCGCCGCGCCACCGCAGATCAATGCCCGTAACTCGGTCGAAAATCGCTCAAACTTCAAAAACGAATACATTTTTGGAATCCTCTCGTCGAGACGAATCGAATGGTTTTTTCCGGATACAAATTGGAGCATTAGAACAAAAGTTGAGTCGGAAGGTCGATGTATGGTCGGCGACCCGCCGTGCCGCCGCAGAGAAATGCCCGTAACTCGGTCGAAAATCGCTCAAATTTCAAAAACTCATACATTTTCGGAATCCTCTCGTCATGAACAAACGAATGGTTTTTTTGTCATCCCATTTCGAGCATTTGGACGGGAGATAGCTTTTTTGCTGCCTGGTTAGTTGATGAAGAAAAACGCGCGTAACTCGGCCAAAAATTGCACAAAATGCAAAAACTAACACATTTTTGGATTCCTCTCATCGTGAACAAACGAATGGTTTAATTACCATCCCATTTCGATCATTAGAACAAAAGTTGATTTTTTTCCGGCGCGGAAGGTTGATGTATGGTCGGCGCCGCAGAGAAATGCCCGTAACTCGGTCGGAAATCACTCAAATTTCAAAAACTAATACATTTTCGGAATCCTCTCGTCGAGACGAATCGAATGGTTTTTTCCGGATCCAATTTGGAGCATTAGAACAAAAGTTGAGTCGGAAGGTCGATGTATGGTCGGCGCCCCGCCGCGCCGCCGCAGAGAAATGCCCGTAACTCGGTCGAAAATCGCTCAAATTTCAAAAACTAATACATTTTTGGAATCCTCTCGTCGAGACGAATCGAATGGTTTTTCCCGGATCAAAATTGGAGCATTAGAACAAAAGTTGAGTCCGAAGGTCGATGTATGGTCGGCGCCGCGCCGTGCCGCCGCAGAGAAATGCCCGTAACTCGGTCGAAAATCGCTCAAACTTCAAAAACGAATACATTTTTGGAATCCACTCGTCGAGACGAATCGAATGGTTGTTTCCGGATCCAAATTGGAGCATTAGAACAAAAGTTGAGTCGGAAGGTCGATGTATGGTCGGCGCCCCGCCGCGCCGCCGCAGAGAAATGCCCGTAACTCGGTCGAAAATCGCTCAAATTTCAAGAACTAATACATTTTTGGAATCCTCTCGTCGAGACGAATCGAATGGTTTTTTCCGGATACAAATTGGAGCATTAGAACAAAAGTTGAGTCGGAAGGTCGATGTATGGTCGGCGCCGCGCCGCGCCGCCGCAGAGAAATGCCCGTAACTCGGTCGAAAATCGCTCAAATTTCAAAAACTAAAACAATTTAGGAATCCTCTCGTCAAGAACAAACGAATTGTTTTTGTCATCCCATTTCGAGCATTTGGACGGGAGATAGCTTTTGCTGCCTGGTTAGTTGATGAAGAAAAACGCCCGTAACTCGGCCAAAACTTGCACAAAATGCAAAAACTAACACATTTTTGGATTCCTCTCATCGTGAACAAACGAATGGTTTAATTACCATCCCATTTCGATCATTAGAACAAAAGTTGATTTTTTTCCGGCGCGGAAGGTTGATGTATGGTCGGCGCCGCAGAGAAATGCCCGTAACTAGGTCGGAAATCACTCAAATTTCAAAAACTAATACATTTTCGGAATCCTCTCGTCGAGACGAATCGAATGGTTTTTTCCGGATCCAATTTGGAGCATTAGAACAAAAGTTGAGTCGGAAGGTCGATGTATGGTCGGCGCCCCGCCGCGCCGCCGCGCCGCCGCAGAGAAATGCCCGTAACTCGGTCGAAAATCGCTCAAATTTCGAAAACTAATACATTTTCGGAATCCTCTCGTCGAGACGAATCGAATGGTTTTTTCCGGATCCAATTTGGAGCATTAGAACAAAAGTTGAGCCGGAAGGTCGATGTATGGTCGGCGCCGCGCCGCGCCGCCGCAGAGAAATGCCCGTAACTCGGTCGAAAATCGCTCAAATTTCAAAAACTCATACATTTTCGGAATCCTCTCGTCATGAACAAACGAATGGTTTTTTTGTCATCCCATTTCGAGCATTTGGACGGGAGATAGCTTTTTTGCTGCCTGGTTAGTTGATGAAGAAAAACGCCCGTAACTCGGCCAAAAATTGCACAAAATGCAAAAACTAACACATTTTTGGATTCCTCTCATCGTGAACAAACGAATGGTTTAATTACCATCCCATTTCGATCATTAGAACAAAAGTTGATTTTTTTCCGGCGCGGAAGGTTGATGTATGGTCGGCGCCCCGCCGCGCCGCCGCAGAGAAATGCCCGTAACTCGGTCGGAAATCACTCAAATTTCAAAAACTAATACATTTTCGGAATCCTCTCGTCGAGACGAATCGAATGGTTTTTTCCGGATCCAATTTGGAGCATTAGAACAAAAGTTGAGTCGGAAGGTCGATGTATGGTCGGCGCCCCGCCACGCCGCCGCAGAGAAATGCCCGTAACTCGGTCGAAAATCGCTCAAATTTCAAAAACTCATACATTTTCGGAATCCTCTCGTCATGAACAAACGAATGGTTTTTTTGTCATCCCATTTCGAGCATTTGGACGGGAGATAACTTTTTTGCTGCCTGGTTAGTTGATGAAGAAAAACGCCCGTAACTCGGCCAAAAATTGCACAAAACGCAAAAACTAACACATTTTTGGATTCCTCTCATCGTGAACAAACGAATGGTTTAATTACCATCCCATTTCGATCATTAGAACAAAAGTTGATTTTTTTCCGGCGCGGAAGGTTGATGTATGGTCGGCGCCGCAGAGAAATGCCCGTAACTCGGTCGGAAATCACTCAAATTTCGAAAACTAATACATTTTCGGAATCCTCTCGTCGAGACGAATCGAATGGT
Organism: Pseudococcus jackbeardsleyi; assembly: GCA_038380155.1. NCBI lineage: Eukaryota > Metazoa > Arthropoda > Insecta > Hemiptera > Pseudococcidae > Pseudococcus > Pseudococcus jackbeardsleyi. The sequence continues at coordinate 24,709,502 of CM076242.1, forward strand.
TTTTTCCGGATCCAATTTGGAGCATTAGAACAAAAGTTGAGTCGGAAGGTCGATGTATGGTCAGCGCCGCGCCGTGCCGCCGCAGAGAAATGCCCGTAACTCGGTCGAAAATCGCTCAAATTTCAAAAACTCATACATTTTCGGAATCCTCTCGTCATGAACAAACGAATGGTTTTTTTGTCATCCCATTTCGAGCATTTGGACGGGAGATAGCTTTTTTGCTGCCTGGTTAGTTGATGAAGAAAAACGCCCGTAACTCGGCCAAAAATTGCACAAAATGCAAAAACTAACACATTTTTGGATTCCTCTCATCGTGAACAAACGAATGGTTTAATTACCATCCCATTTCGATCATTAGAACAAAAGTTGATTTTTTTCCGGCGCGGAAGGTTGATGTATGGTCGGCGCCGCAGAGAAATGCCCGTAACTCGGTTGGAAATCACTCAAATTTCAAAAACTAATACATTTTCGGAATCCTCTCGTCGAGACGAATCGAATGGTTTTTTCCGGATCCAATTTGGAGCATTAGAACAAAAGTTGAGTCGGAAGGTCGATGTATGGTCGGCGCCCCGCCGCGCCGCCGCGCCGCCGCAGAGAAATGCCCGTAACTCGGTCGAAAATCGCTCAAATTTCAAAAACTAATACATTTTTGGAATCCTCTCGTCGAGACGAATCGAATGGTTTTTTCCGGATCCAAATTGGAGCATTAGAACAAAAGTTGAGTCGGAAGGTCGATGTATGGTCGGCGCCGCGCCGTGCCGCCGCAGAGAAATGCCCGTAACTCGGTCGAAAATCGCTCAAACTTCAAAAACGAATACATTTTTGGAATCCACTCGTTGAGACGAATCGAATGGTTTTTTCGGATCCAAATTGGAGCATTAGAACAAAAGTTGAGTCGGAAGGTCGATGTATGGTCGGCGCCCCGCCGCGCCGCCGCAGAGAAATGCCCGTAACTCGGTCGAAAATCGCTCAAATTTCAAAAACTCATACATTTTCGGAATCCTCTCGTCATGAACAAACGAATGGTTTTTTTGTCATCCCATTTCGAGCATTTGGACGGGAGATAACTTTTTTGCTGCCTGGTTAGTTGATGAAGAAAAACGCCCGTAACTCGGCCAAAAATTGCACAAAATGCAAAAACTAACACATTTTTGGATTCCTCTCATCGTGAACAAACGAATGGTTTAATTACCATCCCATTTCGATCATTAGAACAAAAGTTGATTTTTTTCCGGCGCGGAAGGTTGATGTATGGTCGGCGCCGCAGAGAAATGCCCGTAACTCGGTCGGAAATCACTCAAATTTCAAAAACTAATACATTTTCGGAATCCTCTCGTCGAGACGAATCGAATGGTTTTTTCCGGATCCAATTTGGAGCATTAGAACAAAAGTTGAGTCGGAAGGTCGATGTATGGTCGGCGCCCCGCCGCGCCGCCGCAGAGAAATGCCCGTAACTCGGTCGAAAATCGCTCAAATTTCAAAAACTAATACATTTTTGGAATCCTCTCGTCGAGACGAATCGAATGGTTTTTTCCGGATCCAAATTGGAGCATTAGAACAACAGTTGAGTCGGAAGGTCGATGTATGGTCGGCGCCGCGCCGTGCCGCCGCAGAGAAATGCCCGTAACTCGGTCGAAAATCGCTCAAACTTCAAAAACGAATACATTTTTGGAATCCTCTCGTCGAGACGAATCGAATGGTTTTTTCCGGATCCAAATTGGAGCATTAGAACAAAAGTTGAGTCGGAAGGTCGATGTATGGTCGGCGCCCCGCCGCGCCGCCGCAGAGAAATGCCCGTAACTCGGTCGAAAATCGCTCAAATTTCAAAAACTCATACATTTTCGGAATCCTCTCGTCATGAACAAACGAATGGTTTTTTTGTCATCCCATTTCGAGCATTTGGACGGGAGATAGCTTTTTTGCTGCCTGGTTAGTTGATGAAGAAAAACGCCCGTAACTCGGCCAAAAATTGCACAAAATGCAAAAACTAACACATTTTTGGATTCCTCTCATCGTGAACAAACGAATGGTTTAATTACCATCCCATTTCGATCATTAGAACAAAAGTTGATTTTTTTCCGGCGCGGAAGGTTGATGTATGGTCGGCGCCGCAGAGAAATGCCCGTAACTCGGTCGGAAATCACTCAAATTTCGAAAACTAATACATTTTCGGAATCCTCTCGTCGAGACGGATCGAATGGTTTTTTCCGGATCCAATTTGGAGCATTAGAACAAAAGTTGAGCCGGAAGGTCGATGTATGGTCGGCGCCGCGCCGCGCCGCCGCAGAGAAAAGCCCGTAACTCGGTCGAAAATCGCTCAAATTTCAAAAACTAATACATTTTTGGAATCCTCTCGTCGAGACGAATCGAATGGTTTTTTCCGGATCCAAATTGGAGCATTAGAACAAAAGTTGAGTCGGAAGGTCGATGTATGGTCGGCGCCGCGCCGTGCCGCCGCAGAGAAATGCCCGTAACTCGGTCGAAAATCGCTCAAATTTCAAAAACTAATACATTTTTGGAATCCTCTCGTCGAGACGAATCGAATGGTTTTTTCCGGATCCAAATTGGAGCATTAGAACAAAAGTTGAGTCGGAAGGTCGATGTATGGTCGGCGCCCCGCCGCGCCGCCGCAGAGAAATGCCCGTAACTCGGTCGAAAATCGCTCAAATTTCAAAAACTCATACATTTTCGGAATCCTCTCGTCATGAACAAACGAATGGTTTTTTTGTCATCCCATTTCGAGCATTTGGACGGGAGATAGCTTTTTGCTGCCTGGTTAGTTGATGAAGAAAAACGCCCGTAACTCGGCCAAAAATTGCACAAAATGCAAAAACTAACACATTTTTGGATTCCTCTCATCGTGAACAAACGAATGGTTTAATTACCATCCCATTTCGATCATTAGAACAAAAGTTGATTTTTTTCCGGCGCGGAAGGTTGATGTATGGTCGGCGCCGCAGAGAAATGCCCGTAACTCGGTCGGAAATCACTCAAATTTCAAAAACTAATACATTTTTGGAATCCTCTCGTCGAGACGAATCGAATGGTTTTTTCCGGATCCAAATTGGAGCATTAGAACAAAAGTTGAGTCGGAAGGTCGATGTATGGTCGGCGCCCCGCCGCGCCGCCGCAGAGAAATGCCCGTAACTCGGTCGAAAATCGCTCAAATTTCAAAAACTCATACATTTTCGGAATCCTCTCGTCATGAACAAACGAATGGTTTTTTTGTCATCCCATTTCGAGCATTTGGACGGGAGATAGCTTTTTTGCTGCCTGGTTAGTTGATGAAGAAAAACGCCCGTAACTCGGCCAAAAATTGCACAAAATGCAAAAACTAACACATTTTTGGATTCCTCTCATCGTGAACAAACGAATGGTTTAATTACCATCCCATTTCGAGCATTAGAACAAAAGTTGATTTTTTTCCGGCGCGGAAGGTTGATGTATGGTCGGCGCCGCAGAGAAATGCCCGTAACTCGGTCGGAAATCACTCAAATTTCAAAAACTAATACATTTTTGGAATCCTCTCGTCGAGACGAATCGAATGGTTTTTTCCGGATCCAAATTGGAGCATTAGAACAAAAGTTGAGTCGGAAGGTCGATGTATGGTCGGCGCCGCGCCACGCCGCCGAAGAGAAATGCCCGTAACTCGGTCGAAAATCGCTCAAATTTCAAAAACTAATACATTTTTGGAATCCTCTCGTCGAGACGAATCGAATGGTTTTTTCCGGATCCAAATTGGAGCATTAGAACAAAAGTTGAGTCGGAAGGTCGATGTATGGTCGGCGCCGCGCCGCGCCGCCGCAGAGAAATGCCCGTAACTCGGTCGAAAATCGCTCAAATTTCAAAAACTAATACATTTTTGGAATCCTCTCGTCGAGACGAATCGAATGGTTTTTTCCGGATCCAAATTGGAGCATTAGAACAAAAGTTGAGTCGGAAGGTCGATGTATGGTCGGCGCCGCGCCGCGCCGCCGCAGAGAAATGCCCGTAACTCGGTCGAAAATCGCTCAAATTTCAAAAACTAATACATTTTTGGAATCCTCTCGTCGAGACGAATCGAATGGTTTTTTCCGGATCCAAATTGGAGCATTAGAACAAAAGTTGAGTCGGAAGGTCGATGTATGGTCGGCGCCCCGCCGCGCCGCCGCAGAGAAATGCCCGTAACTCGGTCGAAAATCGCTCAAATTTCAAAAACTAATACATTTTTGGAATCCTCTCGTCGAGACGAATCGAATGGTTTAATTACCGGATCCAATTTCGAGCATTAGAACAAAAGTTGATTTTTCCGGCGCGGAAGGTTGATGTATGGTCGGCGCCGCAGAGAAATGCCCGTAACTCGGTCGAAAATCGCTCAAATTTCAAAAACTAATACATTTTTGGAATCCTCTCGTCGAGACGAATCGAATGGTTTTTTCCGGATCCAAATTGGAGCATTAGAACAAAAGTTGAGTCGGAAGGTCGATGTATGGTCGGCGCCCCGCCGCGCCACCGCAGAGAAATGCCCGTAACTCGGTCGAAAATCGCTCAAATTTCTAAAACTAATACATTTTTGGAATCCTCTTGTCGAGACGAATCGAATGGTTTTTTCCGGATCCAAATTGGAGCATTAGAACAAAAGTTGAGTCGGAAGGTCGATGTATGGTCGGCGCCGCGCCACGCCGCCGCAGAGAAATGCCCGTAACTCGGTCGAAAATCGCTCAAATTTCAAAAACTAATACATTTTTGGAATCCTCTTGTCGAGACGAATCGAATGGTTTTTTCCGGATCCAAATTGGAGCATTAGAACAAAAGTTGAGTCGGAAGGTCGATGTATGGTCGGCGCCCCGCCACGCCGCCGCAGAGAAATGCCCGTAACTCGGTCGAAAATCGCTCAAATTTCAAAAACTAATACATTTTTGGAATCCTCTCGTCGAGACGAATCGAATGGTTTTTTCCGGATCCAAATTGGAGCATTAGAACAAAAGTTGAGTCGGAAGGTCGATGTATGGTCGGCGCCCCGCCGCGCCGCCGCAGAGAAATGCCCGTAACTCGGTCGAAAATCGCTCAAATTTCAAAAACTCATACATTTTCGGAATCCTCTCGTCATGAACAAACGAATGGTTTTTTTGTCATCCCATTTCGAGCATTTGGACGGGAGATAGCTTTTTTGCTGCCTGGTTAGTTGATGAAGAAAAACGCCCGTAACTCGGCCAAAAATTGCACAAAATGCAAAAACTAACACATTTTTGGATTCCTCTCATCGTGAACAAACGAATGGTTTAATTACCATCTCATTTCGAGCATTAGAACAAAAGTTGATTTTTTTCCGGCGCGGAAGGTTGATGTATGGTCGGCGCCGCCCGCCGCGCCGCCGCAGAGAAATGCCCGTAACTCGGTCGGAAATCACTCAAATTTCAAAAACTAATACATTTTTGGAATCCTCTCGTCGAGACGAATCGAATGGTTTTTTCCGGATCCAAATTGGAGCATTAGAACAAAAGTTGAGTCGGAAGGTCGATGTATGGTCGGCGCCGCGCCGCGCCGCCGCAGAGAAATGCCCGTAACTCGGTCGAAAATCGCTCAAATTTCAAAAACTAATACATTTTTGGAATCCTCTCGTCGAGACGAATCGAATGGTTTTTTCCGGATCCAAATTGGAGCATTAGAACAAAAGTTGAGTCGGAAGGTCGATGTATGGTCGGCGCCCCGCCGCCGCCGGAGAGACATGCCCGTAACTCGGTCGAAAATCGCTCAAATTTCAAAAACTAATACATTTTTGGAATCCTCTCGTCGAGACGAATCGAATGGTTTTTTCCGGATCCAAATTGGAGCATTAGAACAAAAGTTGAGTCGGAAGGTCGATGTATGGTCGGCGCCCCGCCGCGCCGCCGCAGAGAAATGCCCGTAACTCGGTCGAAAATCGCTCAAAATGCAAAAACTCATACATTTTCGGAATCCTCTCGTCATGAACAAACGAATGGTTTTGTTGTCATCCCATTTCGAGCATTTGGACGGGAGATAGCTTTTTTGCTGAATGGTTAGTTGATGAAGAAAAACGCCCGTAACTCGGCCAAAAATTGAACAAAATGCAAAAACTAACACATTTTTGGATTCCTCTCATCGTGAACAAACGAATGGTTTAATTACCATCCCATTTCGAGCATTAGAACAAAAGTTGATTTTTTCCGGCGCGGAAGGTTGATGTATGGTCGGCGCCGCAGAGAAATGCCCGTAACTCGGTCGGAAATCACTCAAATTTCAAAAACTAATACATTTTTGGAATCCTCTCGTCGAGACGAATCGAATGGTTTTTTCCGGATCCAAATTGGAGCATTAGAACAAAAGTTGAGTCGGAAGGTCGATGTATGGTCGGCGCCGCGCCACGCCGCCGCAGAGAAATGCCCGTAACTCGGTCGAAAATCGCTCAAATTTCAAAAACTAATACATTTTTGGAATCCTCTCGTCGAGACGAATCGAATGGTTTTTTCCGGATCCAAATTGGAGCATTAGAACAAAAGTTGAGTCGGAAGGTCGATGTATGGTCGGCGCCCCGCCGCGCCGCCGCAGAGAAATGCCCGTAACTCGGTCGAAAATCGCTCAAATTTCAAAAACTAATACATTTTTGGAATCCTCTCGTCGAGACGAATCGAATGGTTTTTTCCGGATCCAAATTGGAGCATTAGAACAAAAGTTGAGTCGGAAGGTCGATGTATGGTCGGCGCCCCGCCGCGCCGCCGCAGAGAAATGCCCGTAACTCGGTCGAAAATCGCTCAAATTTCAAAAACTAATACATTTTTGGAATCCTCTCGTCGAGACGAATCGAATGGTTTTTTCGGATCCAAATTGGAGCATTAGAACAAAAGTTGAGTCGGAAGGTCGATGTATGGTCGGCGCCCCGCCGCGCCGCCGCAGAGAAATGCCCGTAACTCGGTCGAAAATCGCTCAAATTTCAAAAACTAATACATTTTTGGAATCCTCTCGTCGAGACGAATCGAATGGTTTTTTCCGGATCCAAATTGGAGCATTAGAACAAAAGTTGAGTCGGAAGGTCGATGTATGGTCGGCGCCGCGCCGCGCCGCCGCAGAGAAATGCCCGTAACTCGGTCGAAAATCGCTCAAATTTCAAAAACTAATACATTTTTGGAATCCTCTCGTCGAGACGAATCGAATGGTTTTTTCCGGATCCAAATTGGAGCATTAGAACAAAAGTTGAGTCGGAAGGTCGATGTATGGTCGGCGCCGCGCCGCGCCGCCGCAGAGAAATGCCCGTAACTCGGTCGAAAATCGCTCAAATTTCAAAAACTAATACATTTTTGGAATCCTCTCGTCGAGACGAATCGAATGGTTTTTTCCGGATCCAAATTGGAGCATTAGAACAAAAGTTGATTTTTTTCCGGCGCGGAAGGTCGATGTATGGTCGGCGCCCCGCCGCGCCGCCGCAGAGAAATGCCCGTAACTCGGTCGAAAATCGCTCAAATTTCAAAAACTAATACATTTTTGGAATCCTCTCGTCGAGACGAATCGAATGGTTTTTTCCGGATCCAAATTGGAGCATTAGAACAAAAGTTGAGTCGGAAGGTCGATGTATGGTCGGCGCTGCTCTACGCCGCCGAAGAGAAATGCCCGTAACTCGGTCGAAAATCGCTCAAATTTCAAAAACTAATACATTTTTGGAATCCTCTCGTCGAGACGAATCGAATGGTTTTTTCCGGATCCAAATTGGAGCATTAGAACAAAAGTTGAGTCGGAAGGTCGATGTATGGTCGGCGCCGCGCCGCGCCGCCGCAGAGAAATGCCCGTAACTCGGTCGAAAATCGCTCAAATTTCAAAAACTAATACATTTTTGGAATCCTCTCGTCGAGACGAATCGAATGGTTTTTTCCGGATCCAAATTGGAGCATTAGAACAAAAGTTGAGTCGGAAGGTCGATGTATGGTCGGCGCCCCGCCGCGCCGCCGCAGAGAAATGCCCGTAACTCGGTCGAAAATCGCTCAAATTTCAAAAACTAATACATTTTTGGAATCCTCTCGTCGAGACGAATCGAATGGTTTTTTCCGGATCCAAATTGGAGCATTAGAACAAAAGTTGAGTCGGAAGGTCGATGTATGGTCGGCGCCCCGCCGCGCCGCCGCAGAGAAATGCCCGTAACTCGGTCGAAAATCGCTCAAATTTCAAAAACTAATACATTTTTGGAATCCTCTCGTCGAGACGAATCGAATGGTTTTTTCCGGATCCAAATTGGAGCATTAGAACAAAAGTTGAGTCGGAAGGTCGATGTATGGTCGGCGCCCCGCCGCGCCGCCGCAGAGAAATGCCCGTAACTCGGTCGAAAATCGCTCAAAATGCAAAAACTCATACATTTTCGGAATCCTCTCGTCATGAACAAACGAATGGTTTTTTTGTCATCCCATTTCGAGCATCTGGACGGGAGATAGCTTTTTTGCTGCCTGGTTAGGTGATGAAGAAAAACGCCCGTAACTCGGCCAAAAATTGCACAAAATGCAAAAACTAACACATTTTTGGATTCCTCTCATCGTGAACAAACGAATGGTTTAATTACCATCCCATTTCGAGCATTAGAACAAAAGTTGATTTTTTTCCGGCGCGGAAGGTTGATGTATGGTCGGCGCCGCAGAGAAATGCCCGTAACTCGGTCGGAAATCACTCAAATTTCAAAAACTAATACATTTTTGGAATCCTCTCGTCGAGACGAATCGAATGGTTTTTTCCGGATCCAAATTGGAGCATTAGAACAAAAGTTGAGTCGGAAGGTCGATGTATGGTCGGCGCCGCGCCACGCCGCCGAAGAGAAATGCCCGTAACTCGGTCGAAAATCGCTCAAATTTCAAAAACTAATACATTTTTGGAATCCTCTCGTCGAGACGAATCGAATGGTTTTTTCCGGATCCAAATTGGAGCATTAGAACAAAAGTTGAGTCGGAAGGTCGATGTATGGTCGGCGCCGCGCCGCGCCGCCGCAGAGAAATGCCCGTAACTCGGTCGAAAATCGCTCAAATTTCAAAAACTAATACATTTTTGGAATCCTCTCGTCGAGACGAATCGAATGGTTTTTTCCGGATCCAAATTGGAGCATTAGAACAAAAGTTGAGTCGGAAGGTCGATGTATGGTCGGCGCCCCGCCGCGCCGCCGCAGAGAAATGCCCGTAACTCGGTCGAAAATCGCTCAAATTTCAAAAACTAATACATTTTTGGAATCCTCTCGTCGAGACGAATCGAATGGTTTTTTCCGGATCCAAATTGGAGCATTAGAACAAAAGTTGAGTCGGAAGGTCGATGTATGGTCGGCGCCCCGCCGCGCCGCCGCAGAGAAATGCCCGTAACTCGGTCGAAAATCGCTCAAAATGCAAAAACTCATACATTTTCGGAATCCTCTCGTCATGAACAAACGAATGGTTTTTTTGTCATCCCATTTCGAGCATTTGGACGGGAGATAGCTCTTTTGCTGCCTGGTTAGTTAATGAAGAAAAACGCCCGTAACTCGGCCAAAAATTGCCCAAAATGCAAAAACTAACACATTTTTGGATTCCTCACATCGTGAACAAACGAATGGTTTAATTACTATCCCATTTCGAGCATTAGAACAAAAGTTGATTTTTTTCCGGCGCGGAAGGTTGATGTATGGTCGGCGCCGCAGAGAAATGCCCGTAACTCGGTCGGAAATCACTCAAATTTCAAAAACTAATACATTTTTGGAATCCTCTCGTCGAGACGAATCGAATGGTTTTTTCCGGATCCAAATTGGAGCATTAGAACAAAAGTTGAGTCGGAAGGTCGATGTATGGTCGGCGCCGCGCCACGCCGCCGAAGAGAAATGCCCGTAACTCGGTCGAAAATCGCTCAAATTTCAAAAACTAATACATTTTTGGAATCCTCTCGTCGAGACGAATCGAATGGTTTTTTCCGGATCCAAATTGGAGCATTAGAACAAAAGTTGAGTCGGAAGGTCGATGTATGGTCGGCGCCCCGCCGCGCCGCCGCAGAGAAATGCCCGTAACTCGGTCGAAAATCGCTCAAATTTCAAAAACTAATACATTTTTGGAATCCTCTCGTCATGAACAAACGAATGGTTTTATTGTCATCCCATTTCGAGCATTAGAACATAAGTTGATTCGGAAGTTCGATTTATTTTCTGCGCCGCGCCACGCCGCCGAAGAGAAATGCCCGTAACTCGGCCGAAATAAGCACAAAATGCAAAAACTAACACATTTTTGGATTCCTCTCATCGTGAACAAACGAATGGTTTAATTACCATCCCATTTCGATCATTAGAACTAATGTTGATTTTTTTCCGGCGCGGAAGGTCGATGTATGGTCGGCGCCCCGCCGCGCCGCCGCAGAGAAATGCCCGTAACTCGGTCGAAAATCGCTCAAATTTCAAAAACTAATACATTTTTGGAATCCTCTCGTCGAGACGAATCGAATGGTTTTTTCCGGATCCAAATTGGAGCATTAGAACAAAAGTTGAGTCGGAAGGTCGATGTATGGTCGGCGCCCCGCCGCGCCGCCGCAGAGAAATGCCCGTAACTCGGTCGAAAATCGCTCAAATTTCAAAAACTAATACATTTTCGGAATCCTCTCGTCATGAACAAACGAATGGTTTTATTGTCATCCCATTTCGAGCATTTGGACGAGTGATAGCTTTTTTGCTGCCTGGTTAGTTGATGAAGAAAAACGCCCGGAGCTCGGCCAAAAATTGCACAAAATGCAAAAACTAACACATTTTTGGATTCCTCTCATCGTGAACAAACGAATGGTTTAATTACCATCCCATTTCGAGCATTAGAACAAAAGTTGATTTTTTTCCGGCGCGGAAGGTTGATGTATGGTCGGCGCCGCAGAGAAATGCCCGTAACTCGGTCGAAAATCACTCAAATTTCAAAAACTAATACATTTTTGGAATCCTCTCGTCGAGACGAATCGAATGGTTTTTTCCGGATCCAAATTGGAGCATTAGAACAAAAGTTGAGTCGGAAGGTCGATGTATGGTCGGCGCCCCGCCGCGCCGCCGCAGAGAAATGCCCGTAACTCGGTCGAAAATCGCTCAAAATGCAAAAACTCATACATTTTCGGAATCCTCTCGTCATGAACAAACGAATGGTTTTTTTGTCATCCCATTTCGAGCATTTGGACGGGAGATAGCTTTTTTGCTGCCTGGTTAGTTGATGAAGAAAAACGCCCGTAACTCGGCCAAAAATTGCACAAAATGCAAAAACTAACACATTTTTGGATTCCTCTCATCGTGAACAAACGAATGGTTTAATTACCATCCCATTTCGAGCATTAGAACAAAAGTTGATTTTTTTCCGGCGCGGAAGGTTGATGTATGGTCGGCGCCGCAGAGAAATGCCCGTAACTCGGTCGGAAATCACTCAAATTTCAAAAACTAATACATTTTTGGAATCCTCTCGTCGAGACGAATCGAATGGTTTTTTCCGGATCCAAATTGGAGCATTAGAACAAAAGTTGAGTCGGAAGGTCGATGTATGGTCGGCGCCGCGCCACGCCGCCGAAGAGAAATGCCCGTAACTCGGTCGAAAATCGCTCAAATTTCAAAAACTAATACATTTTTGGAATCCTCTCGTCGAGACGAATCGAATGGTTTTTTCCGGATCCAAATTGGAGCATTAGAACAAAAGTTGAGTCGGAAGGTCGATGTATGGTCGGCGCCGCGCCACGCCGCCGCAGAGAAATGCCCGTAACTCGGTCGAAAATCGCTCAAATTTCAAAAACTAATACATTTTTGGAATCCTCTCGTCGAGACGAATCGAATGGTTTTTTCCGGATCCAAATTGGAGCATTAGAACAAAAGTTGAGTCGGAAGGTCGATGTATGGTCGGCGCCCCGCCGCGCCGCCGCAGAGAAATGCCCGTAACTCGGTCGAAAATCGCTCAAATTTCAAAAACTAATACATTTTTGGAATCCTCTCGTCGAGACGAATCGAATGGTTTTTTCCGGATCCAAATTGGAGCATTAGAACAAAAGTTGAGTCGGAAGGTCGATGTATGGTCGGCGCCCCGCCGCGCCGCCGCAGAGAAATGCCCGTAACTCGGTCGAAAATCGCTCAAAATGCAAAAACTCATACATTTTCGGAATCCTCTCGTCATGAACAAACGAATGGTTTTATTGTCATCCCATTTCGAGCATTTGGACGAGTGATAGCTTGTTTGCTGCCTGGTTAGTTGATGAAGAAAAACGCCCGTAACTCGGCCAAAAATTGCACAAAATGCAAAAACTAACACATTTTTGGATTCCTCTCATCGTGAACAAACGAATGGCTTAATTACCATCCCATTTCGAGCATTAGAACAAAAGTTGATTTTGTCCGGCGCGGAAGGTTGATGTATGGTCGGCGCCGCAGAGAAATGCCCGTAACTCGGTCGGAAATCACTCAAATTTCAAAAACTAATACATTTTTGGAATCCTCTCGTCGAGACGAATCGAATGGTTTTTTCCGGATCCAAATTGGAGCATTAGAACAAAAGTTGAGTCGGAAGGTCGATGTATGGTCGGCGCCGCGCCGCGCCGCCGCAGAGAAATGCCCGTAACTCGGTCGAAAATCGCTCAAATTTCAAAAACTAATACATTTTTGGAATCCTCTCGTCGAGACGAATCGAATGGTTTTTTCCGGATCCAAATTGGAGCATTAGAACAAAAGTTGAGTCGGAAGGTCGATGTATGGTCGGCGCCGCGCCACGCCGCCGCAGAGAAATGCCCGTAACTCGGTCGAAAATCGCTCAAATTTCAAAAACTAATACATTTTTGGAATCCTCTCGTCGAGACGAATCGAATGGTTTTTTCCGGATCCAAATTGGAGCATTAGAACAAAAGTTGAGTCGGAAGGTCGATGTATGGTCGGCGCCCCGCCGCGCCGCCGCAGAGAAATGCCCGTAACTCGGTCGAAAATCGCTCAAAATGCAAAAACTCATACATTTTCGGAATCCTCTCGTCATGAACAAACGAATGGTTTTATTGTCATCCCATTTCGAGCATTTGGACGAGTGATAGCTTTTTTGCTGCCTGGTTAGTTGATGAAGAAAAACGCCCGTAACTCGGCCAAAAATTGCACAAAATGCAAAAACTAACACATTTTTGGATTCCTCTCATCGTGAACAAACGAATGGTTTAATTACCATCCCATTTCGAGCATTAGAACAAAAGTTGATTTTTTCCGGCGCGGAAGGTTGATGTATGGTCGGCGCCGCAGAGAAATGCCCGTAACTCGGTCGGAAATCACTCAAATTTCAAAAACTAATACATTTTTGGAATCCTCTCGTCGAGACGAATCGAATGGTTTTTTCCGGATCCAAATTGGAGCATTAGAACAAAAGTTGAGTCGGAAGGTCGATGTATGGTCGGCGCCGCGCCACGCCGCCGCAGAGAAATGCCCGTAACTCGGTCGAAAATCGCTCAAATTTCAAAAACTAATACATTTTTGGAATCCTCTCGTCGAGACGAATCGAATGGTTTTTTCCGGATCCAAATTGGAGCATTAGAACAAAAGTTGAGTCGGAAGGTCGATGTATGGTCGGCGCCGCGCCGCGCCGCCGCAGAGAAATGCCCGTAACTCGGTCGAAAATCGCTCAAATTTCAAAAACTAATACATTTTTGGAATCCTCTCGTCGAGACGAATCGAATGGTTTTTTCCGGATCCAAATTGGAGCATTAGAACAAAAGTTGAGTCGGAAGGTCGATGTATGGTCGGCGCCCCGCCGCGCCGCCGCAGAGAAATGCCCGTAACTCGGTCGAAAATCGCTCAAAATGCAAAAACTCATACATTTTCGGAATCCTCTCGTCATGAACAAACGAATGGTTTTATTGTCATCCCATTTCGAGCATTTGGACGAGTGATAGCTTTTTTGCTGCCTGGTTAGTTGATGAAGAAAAACGCCCGTAACTCGGCCAAAAATTGCACAAAATGCAAAAACTAACACATTTTTGGATTCCTCTCATCGTGAACAAACGAATGGCTTAATTACCATCCCATTTCGAGCATTAGAACAAAAGTTGATTTTTTCCGGCGCGGAAGGTTGATGTATGGTCGGCGCCGCAGAGAAATGCCCGTAACTCGGTCGGAAATCACTCAAATTTCAAAAACTAATACATTTTTGGAATCCTCTCGTCGAGACGAATCGAATGGTTTTTTCCGGATCCAAATTGGAGCATTAGAACAAAAGTTGAGTCGGAAGGTCGATGTATGGTCGGCGCTGCTCTACGCCGCCGAAGAGAAATGCCCGTAACTCGGTCGAAAATCGCTCAAATTTCAAAAACTAATACATTTTTGGAATCCTCTCGTCGAGACGAATCGAATGGTTTTTTCCGGATCCAAATTGGAGCATTAGAACAAAAGTTGAGTCGGAAGGTCGATGTATGGTCGGCGCCCCGCCGCGCCACCGCAGAGAAATGCCCGTAACTCGGTCGAAAATCGCTCAAATTTCTAAAACTAATACATTTTTGGAATCCTCTTGTCGAGACGAATCGAATGGTTTTTTCCGGATCCAAATTGGAGCATTAGAACAAAAGTTGAGTCGGAAGGTCGATGTATGGTCGGCGCCCCGCCTGGTTAGTTGATGAAGAAAAACGCCCGTAACTCGGCCAAAAATTGCACAAAATGCAAAAACTAACACATTTTTGGATTCCTCTCATCGTGAACAAACGAATGGTTTAATTACCATCCCATTTCGAGCATTAGAACAAAAGTTGAGTCGGAAGGTCGATGTATGGTCGGCGCCCCGCCACGCCGCCGCAGAGAAATGCCCGTAACTCGGTCGAAAATCGCTCAAATTTCAAAAACTAATACATTTTTGGAATCCTCTCGTCGAGACGAATCGAATGGTTTTTTCCGGATCCAAATTGGAGCATTAGAACAAAAGTTGAGTCGGAAGGTCGATGTATGGTCGGCGCCCCGCCGCGCCGCCGCAGAGAAATGCCCGTAACTCGGTCGAAAATCGCTCAAATTTCAAAAACTAATACATTTTTGGAATCCTCTCGTCGAGATGAATCGAATGGTTTTTTCCGGATCCAAATTGGAGCATTAGAACAAAAGTTGAGTCGGAAGGTCGATGTATGGTCGGCGCCCCGCCGCGCCGCCGCAGAGAAATGCCCGTAACTCGGTCGAAAATCGCTCAAAATGCAAAAACTCATACATTTTTGGAATCCTCTCGTCATGAACAAACGAATGGTTTTATTGTCATCCCATTTCGAGCATTTGGACGAGTGATAGCTTTTTTGCTGCCTGGTTAGTTGATGAAGAAAAACGCCCGTAACTCGGCCAAAAATTGCACAAAATGCAAAAACTAACACATTTTTGGATTCCTCTCATCGTGAACAAACGAATGGCTTAATTACCATCCCATTTCGAGCATTAGAACAAAAGTTGATTTTTTCCGGCGCGGAAGGTTGATGTATGGTCGGCGCCGCAGAGAAATGCCCGTAACTCGGTCGGAAATCACTCAAATTTCAAAAACTAATACATTTTTGGAATCCTCTCGTCGAGACGAATCGAATGGTTTTTTCCGGATCCAAATTGGAGCATTAGAACAAAAGTTGAGTCGGAAGGTCGATGTATGGTCGGCGCCGCGCCACGCCGCCGCAGAGAAATGCCCGTAACTCGGTCGAAAATCGCTCAAATTTCAAAAACTAATACATTTTTGGAATCCTCTCGTCGAGACGAATCGAATGGTTTTTTCCGGATCCAAATTGGAGCATTAGAACAAAAGTTGAGTCGGAAGGTCGATGTATGGTCGGCGCTGCTCTACGCCGCCGAAGAGAAATGCCCGTAACTCGGTCGAAAATCGCTCAAATTTCAAAAACTAATACATTTTTGGAATCCTCTTGTCGAGACGAATCGAATGGTTTTTTCCGGATCCAAATTGGAGCATTAGAACAAAAGTTGAGTCGGAAGGTCGATGTATGGTCGGCGCCGCGCCACGCCGCCGAAGAGAAATGCCCGTAACTCGGTCGAAAATCGCTCAAATTTCAAAAACTAATACATTTTTGGAATCCTCTCGTCGAGACGAATCGAATGGTTTTTTTCGGATCCAAATTGGAGCTTTAGAACAAAAGTTGAGTCGGAAGGTCGATGTATGGTCGGCGCCCCGCCGCGCCGCCGCAGAGAAATGCCCGTAACTCGGTCGAAAATCGCTCAAAATGCAAAAACTCATACATTTTCGGAATCCTCTCGTCATGAACAAACGAATGGTTTTTTTGTCATCCCATTTCGAGCATCTGGACGGGAGATAGCTTTTTTGCTGCCTGGTTAGGTGATGAAGAAAAACGCCCGTAACTCGGCCAAAAATTGCACAAAATGCAAAAACTAACACATTTTTGGATTCCTCTCATCGTGAACAAACGAATGGTTTAATTACCATCCCATTTCGAGCATTAGAACAAAAGTTGAGTCGGAAGGTCGATGTATGGTCGGCGCCGCGCCACGCCGCCGAAGAGAAATGCCCGTAACTCGGTCGAAAATCGCTCAAATTTCAAAAACTAATACATTTTTGGAATCCTCTCGTCGAGACGAATCGAATGGTTTTTTCCGGATCCAAATTGGAGCATTAGAACAAAAGTTGAGTCGGAAGGTCGATGTATGGTCGGCGCCCCGCCACGCCGCCGCAGAGAAATGCCCGTAACTCGGTCGAAAATCGCTCAAATTTCAAAAACTAATACATTTTTGGAATCCTCTCGTCGAGACGAATCGAATGGTTTTTTCCGGATCCAAATTGGAGCATTAGAACAAAAGTTGAGTCGGAAGGTCGATGTATGGTCGGCGCCGCGCCACGCCGCCGCAGAGAAATGCCCGTAACTCGGTCGAAAATCGCTCAAATTTCAAAAACTAATACATTTTTGGAATCCTCTCGTCGAGACGAATCGAATGGTTTTTTCCGGATCCAAATTGGAGCATTAGAACAAAAGTTGAGTCGGAAGGTCGATGTATGGTCGGCGCCCCGCCGCGCCGCCGCAGAGAAATGCCCGTAACTCGGTCGAAAATCGCTCAAAATGCAAAAACTCATACATTTTCGGAATCCTCTCGTCATGAACAAACGAATGGTTTTATTGTCATCCCATTTCGAGCATTTGGACGAGTGATAGCTTTTTTGCTGCCTGGTTAGTTGATGAAGAAAAACGCCCGTAACTCGGCCAAAAATTGCACAAAATGCAAAAACTAACACATTTTTGGATTCCTCTCATCGTGAACAAACGAATGGCTTAATTACCATCCCATTTCGAGCATTAGAACAAAAGTTGATTTTTTCCGGCGCGGAAGGTTGATGTATGGTCGGCGCCGCAGAGAAATGCCCGTAACTCGGTCGGAAATCACTCAAATTTCGAAAACTAATACTTTTTTTGGAATCCTCTCGTCGAGACGAATCGAATGGTTTTTTCCGGATCCAAATTGGAGCATTAGAACAAAAGTTGAGCCGGAAGGTCGATGTATGGTGGGCGCCGCGCCGCGCCGCCGCAGAGAAATGCTCGTAACACGGTCGAAAATCGCTCAAATTTCAAAAACTAATACATTTTTGGAATCCTCTCGTCGAGACGAATCGAATGGTTTTTTCCGGATCCAAATTGGAGCATTAGAACAAAAGTTGAGTCGGAAGGTCGATGTATGGTCGGCGCCGCGCCACGCCGCCGAAGAGAAATGCCCGTAACTCGGTCGAAAATCGCTCAAATTTCAAAAACTAATACATTTTTGGAATCCTCTCGTCGAGACGAATCGAATGGTTTTTTCCGGATCCAAATTGGAGCATTAGAACAAAAGTTGAGTCGGAAGGTCGATGTATGGTCGGCGCCCCGTCGCGCCGCCGCAGAGAAATGCCCGTAACTCGGTCGAAAATCGCTCAAAATGCAAAAACTCATACATTTTCGGAATCCTCTCGTCATGAACAAACGAATGGTTTTATTGTCATCCCATTTCGAGCATTTGGACGAGTGATAGCTTTTTTGCTGCCTGTTTAGTTGATTAAGAAAAACGCCCGTAACTCGGCCAAAAATTGCACAAAATGCAAAAACTAACACATTTTTGGATTCCTCTCATCGTGAACAAACGAATGGCTTAATTACCATCCCATTTCGAGCATTAGAACAAAAGTTGATTTTTTCCGGCGCGGAAGGTTGATGTATGGTCGGCGCCGCAGAGAAATGCCCGTAACTCGGTCGGAAATCACTCAAATTTCAAAAACTAATACATTTTTGGAATCCTCTCGTCGAGACGAATCGAATGGTTTTTTCCGGATCCAAATTGGAGCATTAGAACAAAAGTTGAGTCGGAAGGTCGATGTATGGTCGGCGCCGCGCCACGCCGCCGCAGAGAAATGCCCGTAACTCGGTCGAAAATCGCTCAAATTTCAAAAACTAATACATTTTTGGAATCCTCTCGTCGAGACGAATCGAATGGTTTTTTCCGGATCCAAATTGGAGCATTAGAACAAAAGTTGAGTCGGAAGGTCGATGTATGGTCGGCGCCCCGCCGCGCCGCCGCAGAGAAATGCCCGTAACTCGGTCGAAAATCGCTCAAAATGCAAAAACTCATACATTTTCGGAATCCTCTCGTCATGAACAAACGAATGGTTTTATTGTCATCCCATTTCGAGCATTTGGACGAGTGATAGCTTTTTTGCTGCCTGGTTAGTTGATGAAGAAACACGCCCGTAACTCGGCCAAAAATTGCACAAAATGCAAAAACTAACACATTTTTGGATTCCTCTCATCGTGAACAAACGAATGGTTTAATTACCATCCCATTTCGAGCATTAGAACAAAAGTTGATTTTTTCCGGCGCGGAAGGTTGATGTATGGTCGGCGCCGCAGAGAAATGCCCGTAACTCGGTCGGAAATCACTCAAATTTCAAAAACTAATACATTTTTGGAATCCTCTCGTCGAGACGAATCGAATGGTTTTTTCCGGATCCAAATTGGAGCATTAGAACAAAAGTTGAGTCGGAAGGTCGATGTATGGTCGGCGCCGCGCCACGCCGCCGCAGAGAAATGCCCGTAACTCGGTCGAAAATCGCTCAAATTTCAAAAACTAATACATTTTTGGAATCCTCTCGTCGAGACGAATCGAATGGTTTTTTCCGGATCCAAATTGGAGCATTAGAACAAAAGTTGAGTCGGAAGGTCGATGTATGGTCGGCGCCGCGCCACGCCGCCGAAGAGAAATGCCCGTAACTCGGTCGAAAATCGCTCAAATTTCAAAAACTAATACATTTTTGGAATCCTCTCGTCGAGACGAATCGAATGGTTTTTTCCGGATCCAAATTGCAGCATTAGAACAAAAGTTGAGTCGGAAGGTCGATGTATGGTCGGCGCCCCGTCGCGCCGCCGCAGAGAAATGCCCGTAACTCGGTCGAAAATCGCTCAAATTTCTAAAACTAATACATTTTTGGAATCCTCTCGTCGAGACGAATCGAATGGTTTTTTCCGGATCCAAATTGGAGCATTAGAACAAAAGTTGAGTCGGAAGGTCGATGTATGGTCGGCGCCGCGCCACGCCGCCGAAGAGAAATGCCCGTAACTCGGTCGAAAATCGCTCAAATTTCAAAAACTAATACATTTTTGGAATCCTCTCGTCGAGACGAATCGAATGGTTTTTTCCGGATCCAAATTGGAGCATTAGAACAAAAGTTGAGTCGGAAGGTCGATGTATGGTCGGCGCCCCGTCGCGCCGCCGCAGAGAAATGCCCGTAACTCGGTCGAAAATCGCTCAAAATGCAAAAACTCATACATTTTCGGAATCCTCTCGTCATGAACAAACGAATGGTTTTATTGTCATCCCATTTCGAGCATTTGGACGAGTGATAGCTTTTTGGCTGCCTGGTTAGTTGATGAAGAAAAACGCCCGTAACTCGGCCAAAAATTGCACAAAATGCAAAAACTAACACATTTTTGGATTCCTCTCATCGTGAACAAACGAATGGCTTAATTACCATCCCATTTCGAGCATTAGAACAAAAGTTGATTTTTTCCGGCGCGGAAGGTTGATGTATGGTCGGCGCCGCAGAGAAATGCCCGTAACTCGGTCGGAAATCACTCAAATTTCAAAAACTAATACATTTTTGGAATCCTCTCGTCGAGACGAATCGAATGGTTTTTTCCGGATCCAAATTGGAGCATTAGAACAAAAGTTGAGTCGGAAGGTCGATGTATGGTCGGCGCCGCGCCGCGCCGCCGCAGAGAAATGCCCGTAACTCGGTCGAAAATCGCTCAAATTTCAAAAACTAATACATTTTTGGAATCCTCTCGTCGAGACGAATCGAATGGTTTTTTCCGGATCCAAATTGGAGCATTAGAACAAAAGTTGAGTCGGAAGGTCGATGTATGGTCGGCGCCGCGCCACGCCGCCGAAGAGAAATGCCCGTAACTCGGTCGAAAATCGCTCAAATTTCAAAAACTAATACATTTTTGGAATCCTCTCGTCGAGACGAATCGAATGGTTTTTTCCGGATCCAAATTGGAGCATTAGAACAAAAGTTGAGTCGGAAGGTCGATGTATGGTCGGCGCCCCGCCGCGCCGCCGCAGAGAAATGCCCGTAACTCGGTCGAAAATCGCTCAAAATGCAAAAACTCATACATTTTCGGAATCCTCTCGTCATGAACAAACGAATGGTTTTATTGTCATCCCATTTCGAGCATTTGGACGAGTGATAGCTTTTTTGCTGCCTGGTTAGTTGATGAAGAAAAACGCCCGTAACTCGGCCAAAAATTGCACAAAATGCAAAAACTAACACATTTTTGGATTCCTCTCATCGTGAACAAACGAATGGCTTAATTACCATCCCATTTCGAGCATTAGAACAAAAGTTGATTTTTCCGGCGCGGAAGGTTGATGTATGGTCGGCGCCGCAGAGAAATGCCCGTAACTCGGTCGGAAATCACTCAAATTTCAAAAACTAATACATTTTTGGAATCCTCTCGTCGAGACGAATCGAATGGTTTTTTCCGGATCCAAATTGGAGCATTAGAACAAAAGTTGAGTCGGAAGGTCGATGTATGGTCGGCGCCGCGCCACGCCGCCGCAGAGAAATGCCCGTAACTCGGTCGAAAATCGCTCAAATTTCAAAAACTAATACATTTTTGGAATCCTCTCGTCGAGACGAATCGAATGGTTTTTTCCGGATCCAAATTGGAGCATTAGAACAAAAGTTGAGTCGGAAGGTCGATGTATGGTCGGCGCCGCGCCACGCCGCCGAAGAGAAATGCCCGTAACTCGGTCGAAAATCGCTCAAATTTCAAAAACTAATACATTTTTGGAATCCTCTCGTCGAGACGAATCGAATGGTTTTTTTCGCGATCCAAATTGGAGCATTAGAACAAAAGTTGAGTCGGAAGGTCGATGTATGGTCGGCGCCCCGCCACGCCGCCGCAGAGAAATGCCCGTAACTCGGTCGAAAATCGCTCAAATTTCAAAAACTAATACATTTTTGGAATCCTCTCGTCGAGACGAATCGAATGGTTTTTTCCGGATCCAAATTGGAGCATTAGAACAAAAGTTGAGTCGGAAGGTCGATGTATGGTCGGCGCCGCGCCACGCCGCCGAAGAGAAATGCCCGTAACTCGGTCGAAAATCGCTCAAATTTCAAAAACTAATACATTTTTGGAATCCTCTCGTCGAGACGAATCGAATGGTTTTTTCCGGATCCAAATTGGAGCATTAGAACAAAAGTTGAGTCGGAAGGTCGATGTATGGTCGGCGCCCCGCCGCGCCGCCGCAGAGAAATGCCCGTAACTCGGTCGAAAATCGCTCAAAATGCAAAAACTCATACATTTTTGGAATCCTCTCGTCATGAACAAACGAATGGTTTTATTGTCATCCCATTTCGAGCATTTGGACGAGTGATAGCTTTTTTGCTGCCTGGTTAGTTGATGAAGAAAAACGCCCGTAACTCGGCCAAAAATTGCACAAAATGCAAAAACTAACACATTTTTGGATTCCTCTCATCGTGAACAAACGAATGGCTTAATTACCATCCCATTTCGAGCATTAGAACAAAAGTTGATTTTTTCCGGCGCGGAAGGTTGATGTATGGTCGGCGCCGCAGAGAAATGCCCGTAACTCGGTCGGAAATCACTCAAATTTCAAAAACTAATACATTTTTGGAATCCTCTCGTCGAGACGAATCGAATGGTTTTTTCCGGATCCAAATTGGAGCATTAGAACAAAAGTTGAGTCGGAAGGTCGATGTATGGTCGGCGCCCCGCCGCGCCGCCGCAGAGAAATGCCCGTAACTCGGTCGAAAATCGCTCAAATTTCAAAAACTAATACATTTTTGGAATCCTCTCGTCGAGACGAATCGAATGGTTTTTTCCGGATCCAAATTGGAGCATTAGAACAAAAGTTGAGTCGGAAGGTCGATGTATGGTCGGCGCCGCGCCACGCCGCCGCAGAGAAATGCCCGTAACTCGGTCGAAAATCGCTCAAATTTCAAAAACTAATACATTTTTGGAATCCTCTCGTCGAGACGAATCGAATGGTTTTTTCCGGATCCAAATTGGAGCATTAGAACAAAAGTTGAGTCGGAAGGTCGATGTATGGTCGGCGCCCCGCCGCGCCGCCGCAGAGAAATGCCCGTAACTCGGTCGAAAATCGCTCAAAATGCAAAAACTCATACATTTTCGGAATCCTCTCGTCATGAACAAACGAATGGTTTTATTGTCATCCCATTTCGAGCATTTGGACGAGTGATAGCTTTTTTGCTGCCTGGTTAGTTGATGAAGAAAAACGCCCGTAACTCGGCCAAAAATTGCACAAAATGCAAAAACTAACACATTTTTGGATTCCTCTCATCGTGAACAAACGAATGGCTTAATTACCATCCCATTTCGAGCATTAGAACAAAAGTTGATTTTTTCCGGCGCGGAAGGTTGATGTATGGTCGGCGCCGCAGAGAAATGCCCGTAACTCGGTCGGAAATCACTCAAATTTCAAAAACTAATACAGTTTTGGAATCCTCTCGTCGAGACGAATCGAATGGTTTCTTCCGGATCCAAATTGGAGCATTAGAACAAAAGTTGAGCCGGAAGGTCGATGTATGGTCGGCGCCGCGCCACGCCGCCGCAGAGAAATGCTCGTAACTCGGTCGAAAATCGCTCAAATTTCAAAAACTAATACATTTTTGGAATCCTCTCGTCGAGACGAATCGAATGGTTTTTTCCGGATCCAAATTGGAGCATTAGAACAAAAGTTGAGTCGGAAGGTCGATGTATGGTCGGCGCCGCGCCACGCCGCCGAAGAGAAATGCCCGTAACTCGGTCGAAAATCGCTCAAATTTCAAAAACTAATACATTTTTGGAATCCTCTCGTCGAGACGAATCGAATGGTTTTTTTCGGATCCAAATTGGAGCTTTAGAACAAAAGTTGAGTCGGAAGGTCGATGTATCGTCGGCGCCCCGCCGCGCCGCCGCAGAGAAATGCCCGTAACTCGGTCGAAAATCGCTCAAAATGCAAAAACTCATACATTTTCGGAATCCTCTCGTCATGAACAAACGAATGGTTTTTTTGTCATCCCATTTCGAGCATCTGGACGGGAGATAGCTTTTTTGCTGCCTGGTTAGGTGATGAAGAAAAACGCCCGTAACTCGGCCAAAAATTGCACAAAATGCAAAAACTAACACATTTTTGGATTCCTCTCATCGTGAACAAACGAATGGTTTAATTACCATCCCATTTCGAGCATTAGAACAAAAGTTGATTTTTTTCCGGCGCGGAAGGGTCGGCGCCGCAGAGAAATGCCCGTAACTCGGTCGGAAATCACTCAAATTTCAAAAACTAATACTTTTTTGGAATCCTCTCGTCGAGACGAATCGAATGGTTTTTTCCGGATCCAAATTGGAGCATTAGAACAAAAGTTGAGTCGGAAGGTCGATGTATGGTCGGCGCCGCGCCACGCCGCCGAAGAGAAATGCCCGTAACTCGGTCGAAAATCGCTCAAATTTCAAAAACTAATACATTTTCGGAATCCTCTCGTCATGAACAAACGAATGGTTTTTTTGTCATCTCATTTCGAGCAGTAGCACAAAAGTTGAGTCGGATAGGTCGATGTATGGTCGGCTGCCTGGTTAGGTGATGAAGAAAAACGCCCGTAACTCGGCCAAAAATTGCACAAAATGCAAAAACTAACACATTTTTGGATTCCTCTCATCGTGAACAAACGAATGGTTTAATTACCATCCCATTTCGAGCATTAGAACAAAAGTTGATTTTTTTTCCGGCGCGGAAGGTTGATGTATGGTCGGCGCCGCAGAGAAATGCCCGTAACTCGGTCGAAAATCGCTCAAATTTCAAAAACTAATACATTTTTGGAATCCTCTCGTCGAGACGAATCGAATGGTTTTTTCCGGATCCAAATTGGAGCATTAGAACAAAAGTTGAGTCGGAAGGTCGATGTATGGTCGGCGCCCCGCCGCGCCGCCGCAGAGAAATGCCCGTAACTCGGTCGAAAATCGCTCAAAATGCAAAAACTCATACATTTTCGGAATCCTCTCGTCATGAACAAACGAATGGTTTTATTGTCATCCCATTTCGAGCATTTGGACGAGTGATAGCTTTTTTGCTGCCTGGTTAGTTGATGAAGAAAAACGCCCGTAACTCGGCCAAAAATTGCACAAAATGCAAAAACTAACACATTTTTGGATTCCTCTCATCGTGAACAAACGAATGGTTTAATTACCATCCCATTTCGAGCATTAGAACAAAAGTTGATTTTTTTCCGGCGCGGAAGGTTGATGTATGGTCGGCGCCGCAGAGAAATGCCCGTAACTCGGTCGGAAATCACTCAAATTTCAAAAACTAATACATTTTTGGAATCCTCTCGTCGAGACGAATCGAATGGTTTTTTCCGGATCCAAATTGCAGCATTAGAACAAAAGTTGAGTCGGAAGGTCGATGTATGGTCGGCGCCCCGTCGCGCCGCCGCAGAGAAATGCCCGTAACTCGGTCGAAAATCGCTCAAATTTCTAAAACTAATACATTTTTGGAATCCTCTCGTCGAGACGAATCGAATGGTTTTTTCCGGATCCAAATTGGAGCATTAGAACAAAAGTTGAGTCGGAAGGTCGATGTATGGTCGGCGCCGCGCCACGCCGCCGAAGAGAAATGCCCGTAACTCGGTCGAAAATCGCTCAAATTTCAAAAACTAATACATTTTTGGAATCCTCTCGTCGAGACGAATCGAATGGTTTTTTCCGGATCCAAATTGGAGCTTTAGAACAAAAGTTGAGTCGGAAGGTCGATGTATGGTCGGCGCCCCGCCGCGCCGCCGCAGAGAAATGCCCGTAACTCGGTCGAAAATCGCTCAAAATGCAAAAACTCATACATTTTCGGAATCCTCTCGTCATGAACAAACGAATGGTTTTATTGTCATCCCATTTCGAGCATTTGGACGAGTGATAGCTTTTTTGCTGCCTGGTTAGTTGATGAAGAAAAACGCCCGTAACTCGGCCAAAAATTGCACAAAATGCAAAAACTAACACATTTTTGGATTCCTCTCATCGTGAACAAACGAATGGCTTAATTACCATCCCATTTCGAGCATTAGAACAAAAGTTGATTTTTTCCGGCGCGGAAGGTTGATGTATGGTCGGCGCCGCAGAGAAATGCCCGTAACTCGGTCGGAAATCACTCAAATTTCAAAAACTAATACAGTTTTGGAATCCTCTCGTCGAGACGAATCGAATGGTTTCTTCCGGATCCAAATTGGAGCATTAGAACAAAAGTTGAGCCGGAAGGTCGATGTATGGTCGGCGCCGCGCCACGCCGCCGCAGAGAAATGCTCGTAACTCGGTCGGAAATCACTCAAATTTCAAAAACTAATACATTTTTGGAATCCTCTCGTCGAGACGAATCGAATGGTTTTTTCCGGATCCAAATTGGAGCATTAGAACAAAAGTTGAGTCGGAAGGTCGATGTATGGTCGGCGCCGCGCCACGCCGCCGAAGAGAAATGCCCGTAACTCGGTCGAAAATCGCTCAAATTTCAAAAACTAATACATTTTTGGAATCCTCTCGTCGAGACGAATCGAATGGTTTTTTCCGGATCCAAATTGGAGCATTAGAACAAAAGTTGAGTCGGAAGGTCGATGTATGGTCGGCGCCCCGCCACGCCGCCGCAGAGAAATGCCCGTAACTCGGTCGAAAATCGCTCAAATTTCAAAAACTAATACATTTTTGGAATCCTCTCGTCGAGACGAATCGAATGGTTTTTTCCGGATCCAAATTGGAGCATTAGAACAAAAGTTGAGTCGGAAGGTCGATGTATGGTCGGCGCCCCGCCGCGCCGCCGCAGAGAAATGCCCGTAACTCGGTCGAAAATCGCTCAAAATGCAAAAACTCATACATTTTCGGAATCCTCTCGTCATGAACAAACGAATGGTTTTTTTGTCATCCCATTTCGAGCATTTGGACGAGAGATAGCTTTTTTGCTGCCTGGTTAGTTGATGAAGAAAAACGCCCGTAACTCGGCCAAAAATTGAACAAAATGCAAAAACTAACACATTTTTGGATTCCTCTCATCGTGAACAAACGAATGGTTTAATTACCATCCCATTTCGAGCATTAGAACAAAAGTTGATTTTTTTCCGGCGCGGAAGGTTGATGTATGGTCGGCGCCGCAGAGAAATGCCCGTAACTCGGTCGGAAATCACTCAAATTTCAAAAACTAATACATTTTTGGAATCCTCTCGTCGAGACGAATCGAATGGTTTTTTCCGGATCCAAATTGGAGCATTAGAACAAAAGTTGAGTCGGAAGGTCGATGTATGGTCGGCGCCGCGCCGCGCCGCCGCAGAGAAATGCCCGTAACTCGGTCGAAAATCGCTCAAATTTCAAAAACTAATACATTTTTGGAATCCTCTCGTCATGAACAAACGAATGGTTTTTTTGTCATCCCATTTCGAGCATTTGGACGGGAGATAGCTTTTTTGCTGCCTGGTTAGTTGATGAAGAAAAACGCCCGTAACTCGGCCAAAAATTGCACAAAATGCAAAAACTAACACATTTTTGGATTCCTCTCATCGTGAACAAACGAATGGTTTAATTACCATCCCATTTCGAGCATTAGAACAAAAGTTGATTTTTTCCGGCGCGGAAGGTTGATGTATGGTCGGCGCCGCAGAGAAATGCCCGTAACTCGGTCGAAAATCGCTCAAATTTCAAAAACTAATACATTTTTGGAATCCTCTCGTCGAGACGAATCGAATGGTTTTTTCCGGATCCAAATTGGAGCATTAGAACAAAAGTTGAGTCGGAAGGTCGATGTATGGTCGGCGCCCCGCCGCGCCGCCGCAGAGAAATGCCCGTAACTCGGTCGAAAATCGCTCAAATTTCAAAAACTAATACATTTTTGGAATCCTCTCGTCGAGACGAATCGAATGGTTTTTTTCGGATCCAAATTGGAGCTTTAGAACAAAAGTTGAGTCGGAAGGTCGATGTATGGTCGGCGCCCCGCCGCGCCGCCGCAGAGAAATGCCCGTAACTCGGTCGAAAATCGCTCAAATTTCAAAAACTAATACATTTTTGGAATCCTCTCGTCGAGACGAATCGAATGGTTTTTTCCGGATCCAAATTGGAGCATTAGAACAAAAGTTGAGTCGGAAGGTCGATGTATGGTCGGCGCCCCGCCGCGCCGCCGCAGAGAAATGCCCGTAACTCGGTCGAAAATCGCTCAAAATGCAAAAACTCATACATTTTTGGAATCCTCTCGTCATGAACAAACGAATGGTTTTATTGTCATCCCATTTCGAGCATTTGGACGAGTGATAGCTTTTTTGCTGCCTGGTTAGTTGATGAAGAAAAACGCCCGTAACTCGGCCAAAAATTGCACAAAATGCAAAAACTAACACATTTTTGGATTCCTCTCATCGTGAACAAACGAATGGTTTAATTACCATCCCATTTCGAGCATTAGAACAAAAGTTGAGTCGGAAGGTTGATGTATGGTCGGCGCCGCAGAGAAATGCCCGTAACTCGGTCGGAAATCACTCAAATTTCAAAAACTAATACTTTTTTGGAATCCTCTCGTCGAGACGAATCGAATGGTTTTTTCCGGATCCAAATTGGAGCATTAGAACAAAAGTTGAGCCGGAAGGTCGATGTATGGTCGGCGCCGCGCCGCGCCGCCGCAGAGAAATGCTCGTAACACGGTCGAAAATCGCTCAAATTTCAAAAACTAATACATTTTTGGAATCCTCTCGTCGAGACGAATCGAATGGTTTTTTCCGGATCCAAATTGGAGCATTAGAACAAAAGTTGAGTCGGAAGGTCGATGTATGGTCGGCGCCGCGCCACGCCGCCGAAGAGAAATGCCCGTAACTCGGTCGAAAATCGCTCAAATTTCAAAAACTAATACATTTTTGGAATCCTCTCGTCGAGACGAATCGAATGGTTTTTTCCGGATCCAAATTGGAGCATTAGAACAAAAGTTGAGTCGGAAGGTCGATGTATGGTCGGCGCCGCGCCACGCCGCCGCAGAGAAATGCCCGTAACTCGGTCGAAAATCGCTCAAATTTCAAAAACTAATACATTTTTGGAATCCTCTCGTCGAGACGAATCGAATGGTTTTTTCCGGATCCAAATTGGAGCATTAGAACAAAAGTTGAGTCGGAAGGTCGATGTATGGTCGGCGCCGCGCCGCGCCGCCGCAGAGAAATGCCCGTAACTCGGTCGAAAATCGCTCAAATTTCAAAAACTAATACATTTTTGGAATCCTCTCGTCGAGACGAATCGAATGGTTTTTTCCGGATCCAAATTGGAGCATTAGAACAAAAGTTGAGTCGGAAGGTCGATGTATGGTCGGCGCCCCGCCGCGCCGCCGCAGAGAAATGCCCGTAACTCGGTCGAAAATCGCTCAAAATGCAAAAACTCATACATTTTCGGAATCCTCTCGTCATGAACAAACGAATGGTTTTATTGTCATCCCATTTCGAGCATTTGGACGAGTGATAGCTTTTTTGCTGCCTGGTTAGTTGATGAAGAAAAACGCCCGTAACTCGGCCAAAAATTGCACAAAATGCAAAAACTAACACATTTTTGGATTCCTCTCATCGTGAACAAACGAATGGTTTAATTACCATCCCATTTCGAGCATTAGAACAAAAGTTGATTTTTTCCGGCGCGGAAGGTTGATGTATGGTCGGCGCCGCAGAGAAATGCCCGTAACTCGGTCGGAAATCACTCAAATTTCAAAAACTAATACATTTTTGGAATCCTCTCGTCGAGACGAATCGAATGGTTTTTTCCGGATCCAAATTGGAGCATTAGAACAAAAGTTGAGTCGGAAGGTCGATGTATGGTCGGCGCCCCGCCGCGCCGCCGCAGAGAAATGCCCGTAACTCGGTCGAAAATCGCTCAAATTTCAAAAACTAATACATTTTTGGAATCCTCTCGTCATGAACAAACGAATGGTTTTTTCCGGATCCAAATTGGAGCATTAGAACAAAAGTTGAGTCGGAAGGTCGATGTATGGTCGGCGCCTGGTCTACGCCGATGAAGAGAAATGCCCGTAACTCGGTCGAAAATCGCTCAAATTTCTAAAACTAATACATTTTTGGATTCCTCTCATCGTGAACAAACGAATGGCTTAATTACCATAACATTTCGAGCATTAGAACAAAAGTTGATTTTTTCCGGCGCGGAAGGTTGATGTATGGTCGGCGCCCCGCCGCGCCGCCGCAGAGAAATGCCCGTAACTCGGTCGAAAATCGCTCAAATTTCAAAAACTAATACATTTTTGGAATCCTCTCGTCGAGACGAATCGAATGGTTTTTTTCGGATCCAAATTGGAGCTTTAGAACAAAAGTTGAGTCGGAAGGTCGATGTATCGTCGGCGCCCCGCCGCGCCGCCGCAGAGAAATGCCCGTAACTCGGTCGAAAATCGCTCAAAATGCAAAAACTCATACATTTTCGGAATCCTCTCGTCATGAACAAACGAATGGTTTTTTTGTCATCCCATTTCGAGCATTTGGACGAGAGATAGCTTTTTTGCTGCCTGGTTAGTTGATGAAGAAAAACGCCCGTAACTCGGCCAAAAATTGAACAAAATGCAAAAACTAACACATTTTTGGATTCCTCTCATCGTGAACAAACGAATGGTTTAATTACCATCCCATTTCGAGCATTAGAACAAAAGTTGATTTTTTCCGGCGCGGAAGGTTGATGTATGGTCGGCGCCGCAGAGAAATGCCCGTAACTCGGTCGGAAATCACTCAAATTTCAAAAACTAATACATTTTTGGAATCCTCTCGTCGAGACGAATCGAATGGTTTTTTCCGGATCCAAATTGGAGCATTAGAACAAAAGTTGAGTCGGAAGGTCGATGTATGGTCGGCGCCCCGCCGCGCCGCCGCAGAGAAATGCCCGTAACTCGGTCGAAAATCGCTCAAATTTCAAAAACTAATACATTTTTGGAATCCTCTCGTCGAGACGAATCGAATGGTTTTTTCCGGATCCAAATTGGAGCATTAGAACAAAAGTTGAGTCGGAAGGTCGATGTATGGTCGGCGCCCCGCCACGCCGCCGCAGAGAAATGCCCGTAACTCGGTCGAAAATCGCTCAAATTTCAAAAACTAATACATTTTTGGAATCCTCTCGTCGAGACGAATCGAATGGTTTTTTTCGGATCCAAATTGGAGCTTTAGAACAAAAGTTGAGTCGGAAGGTCGATGTATCGTCGGCGCCCTGCCGCGCCGCCGCAGAGAAATGCCCGTAACTCGGTCGAAAATCGCTCAAAATGCAAAAACTCATACATTTTCGGAATCCTCTCGTCATGAACAAACGAATGGTTTTTTTGTCATCCCATTTCGAGCATCTGGACGGGAGATAGCTTTTTTGCTGCCTGGTTAGGTGATGAAGAAAAACGCCCGTAACTCGGCCAAAAATTGCACAAAATGCAAAAACTAACACATTTTTGGATTCCTCTCATCGTGAACAAACGAATGGTTTAATTACCATCCCATTTCGAGCATTAGAACAAAAGTTGATTTTTTTCCGGCGCGGAAGGTTGATGTATGGTCGGCGCCGCAGAGAAATGCCCGTAACTCGGTCGGAAATCACTCAAATTTCAAAAACTAATACATTTTTGGAATCCTCTCGTCGAGACGAATCGAATGGTTTTTTCCGGATCCAAATTGGAGCATTAGAACAAAAGTTGAGTCGGAAGGTCGATGTATGGTCGGCGCCGCGCCGCGCCGCCGCAGAGAAATGCCCGTAACTCGGTCGAAAATCGCTCAAATTTCAAAAACTAATACATTTTTGGAATCCTCTCGTCGAGACGAATCGAATGGTTTGTTCGGATCCAAATTGGAGCATTAGAACAAAAGTTGAGTCGGAAGGTCGATGTATGGTCGGCGCCGCGCCACGCCGCCGCAGAGAAATGCCCGTAACTCGGTCGAAAATCGCTCAAATTTCAAAAACTAATACATTTTTGGAATCCTCTCGTCGAGACGAATCGAATGGTTTTTTCCGGATCCAAATTGGAGCATTAGAACAAAAGTTGAGTCGGAAGGTCGATGTATGGTCGGCGCCGCGCCACGCCGCCGCAGAGAAATGCCCGTAACTCGGTCGAAAATCGCTCAAATTTCAAAAACTAATACATTTTTGGAATCCTCTCGTCGAGACGAATCGAATGGTTTTTTCCGGATCCAAATTGGAGCATTAGAACAAAAGTTGAGTCGGAAGGTCGATGTATGGTCGGCGCCCCGCCGCGCCGCCGCAGAGAAATGCCCGTAACTCGGTCGAAAATCGCTCAAATTTCAAAAACTCATACATTTTCGGAATCCTCTCGTCATGAACAAACGAATGGTTTTTTTGTCATCCCATTTCGAGCATTTGGACGGGAGATAGCTTTTTTGCTGCCTGGTTAGTTGATGAAGAAAAACGCCCGTAACTCGGCCAAAAATTGCACAAAATGCAAAAACTAACACATTTTTGGATTCCTCTCATCGTGAACAAACGAATGGTTTAATTACCATCCCATTTCGAGCATTAGAACAAAAGTTGATTTTTTTCCGGCGCGGAAGGTTGATGTATGGTCGGCGCCGCAGAGAAATGCCCGTAACTCGGTCGGAAATCACTCAAATTTCAAAAACTAATACATTTTTGGAATCCTCTCGTCGAGACGAATCGAATGGTTTTTTCCGGATCCAAATTGGAGCATTAGAACAAAAGTTGAGTCGGAAGGTCGATGTATGGTCGGCGCCCTGCCGCGCCGCCGCAGAGAAATGCCCGTAACTCGGTCGAAAATCGCTCAAATTTCAAAAACTCATACATTTTCGGAATCCTCTCGTCATGAACAAACGAATGGTTTTTTTGTCATCCCATTTCGAGCATTTGGACGGGAGATAGCTTTTTTGCTGCCTGGTTAGTTGATGAAGAAAAACGCCCGTAACTCGGCCAAAAATTGCACAAAATGCAAAAACTAACACATTTTTGGATTCCTCTCATCGTGAACAAACGAATGGTTTAATTACCATTCCATTTCGAGCATTAGAACAAAAGTTGATTTTTTTCCGGCGCGGCAGGTTGATGTATGGTCGGCGCCGCAAAGAAATGCCCGTAACTCGGTCGGAAATCACTCAAATTTGAAAAACCAATACATTTTCGGAATCTTCTCGTCGAGACGAATCGAATGGTTTTTTCCGGATCCAAATTG
This sequence comes from Pseudococcus jackbeardsleyi, assembly GCA_038380155.1. Lineage (NCBI taxonomy): Eukaryota > Metazoa > Arthropoda > Insecta > Hemiptera > Pseudococcidae > Pseudococcus > Pseudococcus jackbeardsleyi. Next base: position 24,742,143 of record CM076242.1, read on the forward strand.
GAGCATTAGAACAAAAGTTGAGTCGGAAGGTCGATGTATGGTCGGCGCCGCGCCGCACCGCCGCAGAGAAATGCCCGTAACTCGGTCGGAAATCACTCAAATTTGAAAAACCAATACATTTTCGGAATCCTCTCGTCGAGACGAATCGAATGGTTTTTTTGTCATCCCCTAGCGAGCATTT
>CM076242.1:24742823-24783997 GCA_038380155.1 Pseudococcus jackbeardsleyi
TTTCTCTGCGGCGCCGACCATACATCAACCTTCCGCGCCGGAAAAAAATCAACTTTTGTTCTAATGATCGAAATGGGATGGTAATTAAACCATTCGTTTGTTCACGATGAGAGGAATCCAAAAATGTGTTAGTTTTTGCATTTTGTGCAATTTTTGGCCGAGTTACGGGCGTTTTTCTTCATCAACTAACCAGGCAGCAAAAAAGCTATCTCCCGTCCAAATGCTCGAAATGGGATGACAAAAAAACCATTCGTTTGTTCCTGACGAGAGGATTCCGAAAATGTATGAGTTTTTGAAATTTGAGCGATTTTCGACCGAGTTACGGGCATTTCTCTGCGGCGGCGCGGCGGGGCGCCGACCATACATCGACCTTCCGACTCAACTTTTGTTCTAATGCTCCAAATTGGATCCGGAAAAAACCATTCGATTCGTCTCGACGAGAGGATTCCTAAAATGTATTAGTTTTTGAAATTTGAGCGATTTTCGACCGAGTTACGGGCATTTCTCTGCGGCGGCGCGGCGGGGCGCCGACCATACGTCGACCTTCCGACTCAACTTTTGTTCTAATGCTCCAATTTGGATCCGGAAAAAACCATTCGATTCGTCTCGACGAGAGGATTCCAAAAATGTATTAGTTTTTGAAATTTGAGCGATTTTCGACCGAGTTACGGGCATTTTTCTGCGGCGCGCGCGGCGGGGCGCCGACCATACATCGACCTTCCGACTCAACTTTTGTTCTAATGCTCCAAATTGGATCCGGAAAAAACCATTCGATTCGTCTCGACGAGAGGATTCCAAAAATGTATTAGTTTTTGAAATTTGAGCGATTTTCGACCGAGTTACGGGCATTTCTCTGCGGCGCCGACCATACATCAACCTTCCGCGCCGGAAAAAAATCAACATTAGTTCTAATGATCGAAATGGGATGGTAATTAAACCATTCGTTTGTTCACGATGAGAGGAATCCAAAAATGTGTTAGTTTTTGCATTTTGTGCAATTTTTGGCCGAGTTACGGGCGTTTTTCTTCATCAACTAACCAGGCAGCAAAAAAGCTATCTACCGTCCAAATGCTCGAAATGGGATGACAAAAAAACCATTCGTTTGTTCATGACGAGAGGATTCCGAAAATGTATGAGTTTTTGAAATTTGAGCGATTTTCGACCGAGTTACGGGCATTTCTCTGCGGCGGCGCGGCGGGGCGCCGACCATACATCGACCTTCCGACTCAACTTTTGTTCTAATGCTCCAATTTGGATCCGGAAAAAACCATTCGATTCGTCTCGACGAGAGGATTCCGAAAATGTATTAGTTTTTGAAATTTGAGTGATTTCCGACCGAGTTACGGGCATTTCTCTGCGGCGCCGACCATACATCAACCTTCCGCGCCGGAAAAAAATCAACTTTTGTTCTAATGATCGAAATGGGATGGTAATTAAACCATTCGTTTGTTCACGATGAGAGGAATCCAAAAATGTGTTAGTTTTTGCATTTTGTGCAATTTTTGGCCGAGTTACGGGCGTTTTTGTTAATCAACAAAACAGGCCGCCAAAAAGCGATATCCCGTCAATATTCTAGAAATGGGATGCCATAAAACACTTTCGATTGTTCCTTACGAGAGGATTCCGAAAATGTATGAGTTTTTGAAATTTGAGCGATTTTCGACCGAGTTACGGGCATTTCTCTGCGGCGGCGCGGCGGGGCGCCGACCATACATCGACCTTCCGACTCAACTTTTGTTCTAATGCTCCAAATTGGATCCGGAAAAAACCATTCGATTCGTCTCGACGAGAGGATTCCAAAAATGTATTAGTTTTTGAAATTTGAGCGATTTTCGACCGAGTTACGGGCATTTCTCTGCGGCGGCGCGGCGGGGCGCCGACCATACGTCGACCTTCCGACTCAACTTTTGTTCTAATGCTCCAATTTGGATCCGGAAAAAACCATTCGATTCGTCTCGACGAGAGGATTCCAAAAATGTATTAGTTTTTGAAATTTGAGCGATTTTCGACCGAGTTACGGGCATTTCTCTGCGGCGCCGACCATACATCAACCTTCCGCGCCGGAAAAAAATCAACATTAGTTCTAATGATCGAAATGGGATGGTAATTAAACCATTCGTTTGTTCACGATGAGAGGAATCCAAAAATGTGTTAGTTTTTGCATTTTGTGCAATTTTTGGCCGAGTTACGGGCGTTTTTCTTCATCAACTAACCAGGCAGCAAAAAAGCTATCTACCGTCCAAATGCTCGAAATGGGATGACAAAAAAACCATTCGTTTGTTCATGACGAGAGGATTCCGAAAATGTATGAGTTTTTGAAATTTGAGCGATTTTCGACCGAGTTACGGGCATTTCTCTGCGGCGGCGCGGCGGGGCGCCGACCATACATCGACCTTCCGACTCAACTTTTGTTCTAATGCTCCAAATTGGATCCGGAAAAAACCATTCGATTCGTCTCGACGAGAGGATTCCAAAAATGTATTAGTTTTTGAAATTTGAGCGATTTTCGACCGAGTTACGGGCATTTCTCTGCGGCGGCGCGGCGGGGCGCCGACCATACGTCGACCTTCCGACTCAACTTTTGTTCTAATGCTCCTATTTGGATCCGGAAAAAACCATTCGATTCGTCTCGACGAGAGGATTCCAAAAATGTATTAGTTTTTGAAATTTGAGCGATTTTCGACCGAGTTACGGGCATTTCTCTGCGGCGCCGACCATACATCAACCTTCCGCGCCGGAAAAAAATCAACATTAGTTCTAATGATCGAAATGGGATGGTAATTAAACCATTCGTTTGTTCACGATGAGAGGAATCCAAAAATGTGTTAGTTTTTGCATTTTGTGCAATTTTTGGCCGAGTTACGGGCGTTTTTCTTCATCAACTAACCAGGCAGCAAAAAAGCTATCTACCGTCCAAATGCTCGAAATGGGATGACAAAAAACCATTCGTTTGTTCATGACGAGAGGATTCCGAAAATGTATGAGTTTTTGAAATTTGAGCGATTTTCGACCGAGTTACGGGCATTTCTCTGCGGCGGCGCGGCGGGGCGCCGACCATACATCGACCTTCCGACTCAACTTTTGTTCTAATGCTCCAAATTGGATCCGGAAAAAACCATTCGATTCGTCTCGACGAGAGGATTCCAAAAATGTATTAGTTTTTGAAATTTGAGCGATTTTCGACCGAGTTACGGGCATTTCTCTGCGGCGGCGCGGCGGGGCGCCGACCATACATCGACCTTCCGACTCAACTTTTGTTCTAATGCTCCAATTTGGATCCGGAAAAAACCATTCGATTCGTCTCGACGAGAGGATTCCGAAAATGTATTAGTTTTTGAAATTTGAGTGATTTCCGACCGAGTTACGGGCATTTCTCTGCGGCGCCGACCATACATCAACCTTCCGCGCCGGAAAAAAATCAACTTTTGTTCTAATGATCGAAATGGGATGGTAATTAAACCATTCGTTTGTTCACGATGAGAGGAATCCAAAAATGTGTTAGTTTTTGCATTTTGTGCAATTTTTGGCCGAGTTACGGGCGTTTTTCTTCATCAACTAACCAGGCAGCAAAAAAGCTATCTCCCGTCCAAATGCTCGAAATGGGATGACAAAAAAACCATTCGTTTGTTCCTGACGAGAGGATTCCGAAAATGTATGAGTTTTTGAAATTTCAGCGATTTTCGACCGAGTTACGGGCATTTCTCTGCGGCGGCGCGGCGGGGCGCCGACCATACATCGACCTTCCGACTCAACTTTTGTTCTAATGCTCCAAATTGGATCCGGAAAAAACCATTCGATTCGTCTCGACGAGAGGATTCCAAAAATGTATTAGTTTTTGAAATTTGAGCGATTTTCGACCGAGTTACGGGCATTTCTCTGCGGCGGCGCGGCGGGGCGCCGACCATACGTCGACCTTCCGACTCAACTTTTGTTCTAATGCTCCAATTTGGATCCGGAAAAACCCATTCGATTCGTCTCGACGAGAGGATTCCAAAAATGTATTAGTTTTTGAAATTTGAGCGATTTTCGACCGAGTTACGGGCATTTCTCTGCGGCGCCGACCATACATCAACCTTCCGCGCCGGAAAAAAATCAACATTAGTTCTAATGATCGAAATGGGATGGTAATTAAACCATTCGTTTGTTCACGATGAGAGGAATCCAAAAATGTGTTAGTTTTTGCATTTTGTGCAATTTTTGGCCGAGTTACGGGCGTTTTTCTTCATCAACTAACCAGGCAGCAAAAAAGCTATCTACCGTCCAAATGCTCGAAATGGGATGACAAAAAAACCAATCGTTTGTTCATGACGAGAGGATTCCGAAAATGTATGAGTTTTTGAAATTTGAGCGATTTTCGACCGAGTTACGGGCATTTCTCTGCGGCGGCGCGGCGGGGCGCCGACCATACATCGACCTTCCGACTCAACTTTTGTTCTAATGCTCCAAATTGGATCCGGAAAAAACCATTCGATTCGTCTCGACGAGAGGATTCCAAAAATGTATTAGTTTTTGAAATTTGAGCGATTTTCGACCGAGTTACGGGCATTTCTCTGCGGCGCCGACCATACATCAACCTTCCGCGCCGGAAAAAAAACAACATTAGTTCTAATGATCGAAATGGGATGGTAATTAAACCATTCGTTTGTTCACGATGAGAGGAATCCAAAAATGTGTTAGTTTTTGCATTTTGTGCAATTTTTGGCCGAGTTACGGGCGTTTTTCTTCATCAACTAACCAGGCAGCAAAAAAGCTATCTACCGTCCAAATGCTCGAAATGGGATGACAAAAAAACCATTCGTATGTTCATGACGAGAGGATTCCGAAAATGTATGAGTTTTTGAAATTTGAGCGATTTTCGACCGAGTTACGGGCATTTCTCTGCGGCGGCGCGGCGGGGCGCCGACCATACATCGACCTTCCGACTCAACTTTTGTTCTAATGCTCCAATTTGGAACCGGAAAAAACCATTCGATTCGTCTCGACGAGAGGATTCCGAAAATGTATTAGTTTTTGAAATTTGATTGATTTCCGACCGAGTTACGGGCATTTCTCTGCGGCGCCGACCATACATCAACCTTCCGCGCCGGAAAAAAATCAACTTTTGTTCTAATGATCGAAATGGGATGGTAATTAAACCATTCGTTTGTTCACGATGAGAGGAATCCAAAAATGTGTTAGTTTTTGCATTTTGTGCAATTTTTGGCCGAGTTACGGGCGTTTTTCTTCATCAACTAACCAGGCAGCAAAAAAGCTATCTCCCGTCCAAATGCTCGAAATGGGATGACAAAAAAACCATTCGTTTGTTCCTGACGAGAGGATTCCGAAAATGTATTAGTTTTTGAAATTTGAGCGATTTTCGACCGAGTTACGGGCATTTCTCTGCGGCGGCGCGGCGGGGCGCCGACCATACGTCGACCTTCCGACTCAACTTTTGTTCTAATGCTCCAATTTGGATCCGGAAAAAACCATTCGATTCGTCTCGACGAGAGGATTCCAAAAATGTATTAGTTTTTGAAATTTGAGCGATTTTCGACCGAGTTACGGGCATTTTTCTGCGGCGCGCGCGGCGGGGCGCCGACCATACATCGACCTTCCGACTCAACTTTTGTTCTAATGCTCCAAATTGGATCCGGAAAAAACCATTCGATTCGTCTCGACGAGAGGATTCCAAAAATGTATTAGTTTTTGAAATTTGAGCGATTTTCGACCGAGTTACGGGCATTTCTCTGCGGCGCCGACCATACATCAACCTTCCGCGCCGGAAAAAAATCAACATTAGTTCTAATGATCGAAATGGGATGGTAATTAAACCATTCGTTTGTTCACGATGAGAGGAATCCAAAAATGTGTTAGTTTTTGCATTTTGTGCAATTTTTGGCCGAGTTACGGGCGTTTTTCTTCATCAACTAACCAGGCAGCAAAAAAGCTATCTACCGTCCAAATGCTCGAAATGGGATGACAAAAAAACCATTCGTTTGTTCATGACGAGAGGATTCCGAAAATGTATGAGTTTTTGAAATTTGAGCGATTTTCGACCGAGTTACGGGCATTTCTCTGCGGCGGCGCGGCGGGGCGCCGACCATACATCGACCTTCCGACTCAACTTTTGTTCTAATGCTCCAATTTGGATCCGGAAAAAACCATTCGATTCGTCTCGACGAGAGGATTCCGAAAATGTATTAGTTTTTGAAATTTGAGTGATTTCCGACCGAGTTACGGGCATTTCTCTGCGGCGCCGACCATACATCAACCTTCCGCGCCGGAAAAAAATCAACTTTTGTTCTAATGATCGAAATGGGATGGTAATTAAACCATTCGTTTGTTCACGATGAGAGGAATTCAAAAATGTGTTAGTTTTTGCATTTTGTGCAATTTTTGGCCGAGTTACGGGCGTTTTTCTTCATCAACTAACCAGGCAGCAAAAAAGCTATCTCCCGTCCAAATGCTCGAAATGGGATGACAAAAAAACCATTCGTTTGTTCATGACTAGAGGATTCCGAAAATGTATGAGTTTTTGAAATTTGAGCGATTTTCGACCGAGTTACGGGCATTTCTCTGCGGCGGCGCGGCGGGGCGCCGACCATACATCGACCTTCCGACTCAACTTTTGTTCTAATGCTCCAATTTGGATCCGGAAAAAACCATTCGATTCGTCTCGACGAGAGGATTCCAAAAATGTATTAGTTTTTGAAATTTGAGCGATTTTCGACCGAGTTACGGGCATTTCTCTGCGGCGGCGCGGCGGGGCGCCGACCATACATCGACCTTCCGACTCAACTTTTGTTCTAATGCTCCAAATTGGATCCGGAAAAAACCATTCGATTCGTCTCGACGAGAGGATTCCAAAAATGTATTAGTTTTTGAAATTTGAGCGATATTCGACCGAGTTACGGGCATTTCTCTGCGGCGCCGACCATACATCAACCTTCCGCGCCGGAAAAAAATCAACATTAGTTCTAATGATCGAAATGGGATGGTAATTAAACCATTCGTTTGTTCACGATGAGAGGAATCCAAAAATGTGTTAGTTTTTGCATTTTGTGCAATTTTTGGCCGAGTTACGGGCGTTTTTCTTCATCAACTAACCAGGCAGCAAAAAAGCTATCTACCGTCCAAATGCTCGAAATGGGATGACAAAAAAACCATTCGTTTGTTCATGACGAGAGGATTCCGAAAATGTATGAGTTTTTGAAATTTGAGCGATTTTCGACCGAGTTACGGGCATTTCTCTGCGGCGGCGCGGCGGGGCGCCGACCATACATCGACCTTCCGACTCAACTTTTGTTCTAATGCTCCAATTTGGATCCGGAAAAAACCATTCGATTCGTCTCGACGAGAGGATTCCGAAAATGTATTAGTTTTTGAAATTTGAGTGATTTCCGACCGAGTTACGGGCATTTCTCTGCGGCGGCGCGGCGGGGCGCCGACCATACATCGACCTTCCGACTCAACATTTGTTCTAATGCTCCAATTTGGATCCGGAAAAAACCATTCGATTCGTCTCGACGAGAGGATTCCGAAAATGTATTAGTTTTTGAAATTTGAGTGATTTCCGACCGAGTTACGGGCATTTCTCTGCGGCGCCGACCATACATCAACCTTCCGCGCCGGAAAAAAATCAACTTTTGTTCTAATGATCGAAATGGGATGGTAATTAAACCATTCGTTTGTTCACGATGAGAGGAATCCAAAAATGTGTTAGTTTTTGCATTTTGTGCAATTTTTGGCCGAGTTACTGGCGTTTTTCTTCATCAACTAACCAGGCAGCAAAAAAGCTATCTCCCGTCCAAATGCTCGAAATGGGATGACAAAAAAACCATTCGTTTGTTCCTGACGAGAGGATTCCGAAAATGTATGAGTTTTTGAAATTTGAGCGATTTTCGACCGAGTTACGGGCATTTCTCTGCGGCGGCGCGGCGGGGCGCCGACCATACATCGACCTTCCGACTCAACTTTTGTTCTAATGCTCCAAATTGGATCCGGAAAAAACCATTCGATTCGTCTCGACGAGAGGATTCCAAAAATGTATTAGTTTTTGAAATTTGAGCGATTTTCGACCGAGTTACGGGCATTTCTCTGCGGCGCCGACCATACATCAACCTTCCGCGCCGGAAAAAAAACAACATTAGTTCTAATGATCGAAATGGGATGGTAATTAAACCATTCGTTTGTTCACGATGAGAGGAATCCAAAAATGTGTTAGTTTTTGCATTTTGTGCAATTTTTGGCCGAGTTACGGGCGTTTTTCTTCATCAACTAACCAGGCAGCAAAAAGCTATCTACCGTCCAAATGCTCGAAATGGGATGACAAAAAAACCATTCGTATGTTCATGACGAGAGGATTCCGAAAATGTATGAGTTTTTGAAATTTGAGCGATTTTCGACCGAGTTACGGGCATTTCTCTGCGGCGGCGCGGCGGGGCGCCGACCATACATCGACCTTCCGACTCAACTTTTGTTCTAATGCTCCAATTTGGATCCGGAAAAAACAAATCGATTCGACTCGACGAGAGTATTCCTAAATTGTATTAGTTTTTGAAATTTGATTGATTTCCGACCGAGTTACGGGCATTTCTCTGCGGCGCCGACCATACATCAACCTTCCGCGCCGGAAAAAAATCAACTTTTGTTCTAATGATCGAAATGGGATGGTAATTAAACCATTCGTTTGTTCACGATGAGAGGAATCCAAAAATGTGTTAGTTTTTGCATTTTGTGCAATTTTTGGCCGAGTTACGGGCGTTTTTCTTCATCAACTAACCAGGCCGCAAAAGCTATCTCCCGTCCAAATGCTCGAAATGGGATGACAAAACAACCATTCGTTTGTTCATGACGAGAGGATTCCGAAAATGTATTAGTTTTTGAAATTTGAGCGATTTTCGACCGAGTTACGGGCATTTCTCTGCGGCGGCGCGGCGGGGCGCCGACCATACATCGACCTTCCGACTCAACTTTTGTTCTAATGCTCCAATTTGGATCCGGAAAAAACCATTCGATTCGTCTCGACGAGAGGATTCCAAAAATGTATTAGTTTTTGAAATTTGAGCGATTTTCGACCGAGTTACGGGCATTTTTCTGCGGTGGCGCGGCGGGGCGCCGACTATACATCGACCTTCCGACTCAACTTTTGTTCTAATGCTCCAATTTGGATCCGGAAAAAACCATTCGATTCGTCTCGACGAGAGGATTCCAAAAATGTATTAGTTTTTGAAATTTGAGCGATTTTCGACCGAGTTACGGGCATTTCTCTGCGGCGCCGACCATACATCAACCTTCCGCGCCGGAAAAAATCAACTTTTGTTCTAATGATCGAAATGGGATGGTAATTAAACCATTCGTTTGTTCACGATGAGAGGAATCCAAAAATGTGTTAGTTTTTGCATTTTGTGCAATTTTTGGCCGAGTTACGGGCGTTTTTCTTCATCAACTAACCAGGCAGCAAAAAAGCTATCTACCGTCCAAATGCTCGAAAATGGATGACAAAAAAACCCATTCGTTTGTTCATGACGAGAGGATTCCGAAAATGTATGAGTTTTTGAAATTTGAGCGATTTTCGACCGAGTTACGGGCATTTCTCTGCGGCGGCGCGGCGGGGCGCCGACCATACATCGACCTTCCGACTCAACTTTTGTTCTAATGCTCCAATTTGGATCCGGAAAAAACCATTCGATTCGTCTCGACGAGAGGATTCCGAAAATGTATTAGTTTTTGAAATTTGAGTGATTTCCGACCGAGTTACGGGCATTTCTCTGCGGCGCCGACCATACATCAACCTTCCGCGCCGGAAAAAAATCAACTTTTGTTCTAATGATCGAAATGGGATGGTAATTAAACCATTCGTTTGTTCACGATGAGAGGAATTCAAAAATGTGTTAGTTTTTGCATTTTGTGCAATTTTTGGCCGAGTTACGGGCGTTTTTCTTCATCAACTTACCAGGCAGCAATAAAGCTATCTCCCGTCCAAATGCTCGAAATGGGATGACAAAAAAACCATTCGTTTGTTCATGACGAGAGGATTCCGAAAATGTATGAGTTTTTGAAATTTGAGCGATTTTCGACCGAGTTACGGGCATTTCTCTGCGGCGGCGCGGCGGGGCGCCGACCATACATCGACCTTCCGACTCAACTTTTGTTCTAATGCTCCAATTTGGATCCGGAAAAAACCATTCGATTCGTCTCGACGAGAGGATTCCAAAAATGTATTAGTTTTTGAAATTTGAGCGATTTTCGACCGAGTTACGGGCATTTCTCTGCGGCGGCGCGGCGGGGCGCCGACCATACATCGACCTTCCGACTCAACTTTTGTTCTAATGCTCCAAATTGGATCCGGAAAAAACCATTCGATTCGTCTCGACGAGAGGATTCCGAAAATGTATTAGTTTTTGAAATTTGAGCGATTTCCGACCGAGTTACGGGCATTTCTCTGCGGCGCCGACCATACATCAACCTTCCGCGCCGGAAAAAAATCAACATTTGTTCTAATGATCGAAATGGGATGGTAATTAAACCATTCGTTTGTTCACGATGAGAGGAATCCAAAAATGTGTTAGTTTTTGCATTTTGTGCAATTTTTGGCCGAGTTACGGGCGTTTTTCTTCATCAACTAACCAGGCAGCAAAAAAGCTATCTACCGTCCAAATGCTCGAAATGGGATGACAAAAAAACCATTCGTTTGTTCATGACGAGAGGATTCCGAAAATGTATGAGTTTTTGAAATTTGAGCGATTTTCGACCGAGTTACGGGCATTTCTCTGCGGCGGCGCGGCAGGGCGCCGACCATACATCGACCTTCCGACTCAACTTTTGTTCTAATGCTCCAATTTGGATCCGGAAAAAACCATTCGATTCGTCTCGACGAGAGGATTCCGAAAATGTATTAGTTTTTGAAATTTGAGCGATTTTCGACCGAGTTACGGGCATTTCTCTGCGGCGGCGCGGCGGGGCGCCGACCATACATCGACCTTCCGACTCAACTTTTGTTCTAATGCTCCAATTTGGATCCGGAAAAAACCATTCGATTCGTCTCGACGAGAGGATTCCGAAAATGTATTAGTTTTTGAAATTTGAGTGATTTCCGACCGAGTTACGGGCATTTCTCTGCGGCGCCGACCATACATCAACCTTCCGCGCCGGAAAAAAATCAACTTTTGTTCTAATGATCGAAATGGGATGGTAATTAAACCATTCGTTTGTTCACGATGAGAGGAATCCAAAAATGTGTTAGTTTTTGCATTTTGTGCAATTTTTGGCCGAGTTACGGGCGTTTTTCTTCATCAACTAACCAGGCAGCAAAAAGCTATCTCCCGTCCAAATGCTCGAAATGGGATGACAAAAACCATTCGTTTGTTCATGACGAGAGGATTCCGAAAATGTATGAGTTTTTGAAATTTGAGCGATTTTCGACCGAGTTACGGGCATTTCTCTGCGGCGGCGCGGCGGGGCGCCGACCATACATCGACCTTCCGACTCAACTTTTGTTCTAATGCTCCAAATTGGATCCGGAAAAAACCATTCGATTCGTCTCGACGAGAGGATTCCAAAAATGTATTAGTTTTTGAAATTTGAGCGATTTTCGACCGAGTTACGGGCATTTCTCTGCGGCGGCGCGGCGGGGCGCCGACCATACATCGACCTTCCGACTCAACTTTTGTTCTAATGCTCCAATTTGGATCCGGAAAAACCCATTCGATTCGTCTCGACGAGTGGATTCAGACATTGTTTTAGTTTTTGAACTGTGTGTGATTTCCGTCCGAGTTACGGGCATTTCTGTGGGGCGCCGACCATACATCAACCTTCCGCGCCGGAAAAGAATCAACATTAGTTCTAATGATCGAAATGGGATGGTAATTAAACCATTCGTTTGTTCACGATGAGAGGAATCCAAAAATGTGTTAGTTTTTGCATTTTGTGCAATTTTTGGCCGAGTTACGGGCGTTTTTATTAATAAAATAAACAGGCAGCAAAAAAGCTATATACCGTCCAAATGCTCGAAATGGGATGACAAAAAAACCATTCGTTTGTTCATGACGAGAGGATTCCGAAAATGTATGAGTTTTTGAAATTTGAGCGATTTTCGACCGAGTTACGGGCATTTCTCTGCGGCGGCGCGGCGGGGCGCCGACCATACATCGACCTTCCGACTCAACTTTTGTTCTAATGCTCCAATTTGGATCCGGAAAAAACCATTCGATTCGTCTCGACGAGAGGATTCCAAAAATGTATTAGTTTTTGAAATTTGAGCGATTTTCGACCGAGTTACGGGCATTTCTCTGCGGCGCCGACCATACATCAACCAAACGCGCCGGAAAAAAAACAACTATTGTTCTAATGATCGAAAAGGGAATGTAATTAAACCATTAGTTTGATCACGATGAGAGGAATCCAAAAATGTGTTAGTTTTTGCATTTTGTGCAATTTTTGGCCGAGTTACGGGCGTTTTTCTTCATCAACTAACCAGGCAGCAAAAAAGCTATCTACCGTCCAAATGCTCGAAATGGGATGACAAAAAAACCATTCGTTTGTTCATGACGAGAGGATTCCGAAAATGTATGAGTTTTTGAAATTTGAGCGATTTTCGACCGAGTTACGGGCATTTCTCTGCGGCGGCGCGGCGGGGCGCCGACCATACATCGACCTTCCGACTCAACTTTTGTTCTAATGCTCCAATTTGGATCCGGAAAAAACCATTCGATTCGTCTCGACGAGAGGATTCCGAAAATGTATTAGTTTTTGAAATTTGAGTGATTTCCGACCGAGTTACGGGCATTTCTCTGCGGCGCCGACCATACATCAACCTTCCGCGCCGGAAAAAAATCAACTTTTGTTCTAATGATCGAAATGGGATGGTAATTAAACCATTCGTTTGTTCACGATGAGAGGAATCCAAAAATGTGTTAGTTTTTGCATTTTGTGCAATTTTTGGCCGAGTTACGGGCGTTTTTCTTCATCAACTAACCAGGCAGCAAAAAAGCTATCTCCCGTCCAAATGCTCGAAATGGGATGACAAAAAAACCATTCGTTTGTTCATGACGAGAGGATTCCGAAAATGTATGAGTTTTTGAAATTTGAGCGATTTTCGACCGAGTTACGGGCATTTCTCTGCGGCGGCGCGGCGGGGCGCCGACCATACATCGACCTTCCGACTCAACTTTTGTTCTAATGCTCCAAATTGGATCCGGAAAAAACCATTCGATTCGTCTCGACGAGAGGATTCCAAAAATGTATTAGTTTTTGAAATTTGAGCGATTTTCGACCGAGTTACGGGCATTTCTCTGCGGCGGCGCGGCGGGGCGCCGACCTTACATCAACCTTCCACGCCGGAAAAAAAATCAACTTTTGTTCTAATGCTCCAATTTGGATCCGGAAAAAACCATTCGATTCGTCTCGACGAGAGGATTCCAAAAATGTATTAGTTTTTGAAATTTGAGCGATTTTCGACCGAGTTACGGGCATTTTTCTGCGGCGCGCGCGGCGGGGCGCCGACCATACATCGACCTTCCGACTCAACTTTTGTTCTAATGCTCCAAATTGGATCCGGAAAAAACCATTCGATTCGTCTCGACGAGAGGATTCCAAAAATGTATTAGTTTTTGAAATTTGAGCGATTTTCGACCGAGTTACGGGCATTTCTCTGCGGCGCCGACCATACATCAACCTTCCGCGCCGGACAAAATCAACATATGTTCTAATGATCGAAATGGGATGGTAATTAAACCATTCGTTTGTTCACGATGAGAGGAATCCAAAAATGTGTTAGTTTTTGCATTTTGTGCAATTTTTGGCCGAGTTACGGGCGTTTTTCTTCATCAACTAACCAGGCAGCAAAAAAGCTATCTACCGTCCAAATGCTCGAAATGGGATGACAAAAAAACCATTCGTTTGTTCATGACGAGAGGATTCCGAAAATGTATGAGTTTTTGAAATTTGAGCGATTTTCGACCGAGTTACGGGCATTTCTCTGCGGCGGCGCGGCGGGGCGCCGACCATACATCGACCTTCCGACTCAACTTTTGTTCTAATGCTCCAATTTGGATCCGGAAAAAACCATTCGATTCGTCTCGACGAGAGGATTCCGAAAATGTATTAGTTTTTGAAATTTGAGTGATTTCCGACCGAGTTACGGGCATTTCTCTGCGGCGCCGACCATACATCAACCTTCCGCGCCGGAAAAAAATCAACTTTTGTTCTAATGATCGAAATGGGATGGTAATTAAACCATTCGTTTGTTCACGATGAGAGGAATTCAAAAATGTGTTAGTTTTTGCATTTTGTGCAATTTTTGGCCGAGTTACGGGCGTTTTTCTTCATCAACTAACCAGGCAGCAAAAAAGCTATCTCCCGTCCAAATGCTCGAAATGGGATGACAAAAAACCATTCGTTTGTTCATGACGAGAGGATTCCGAAAATGTATGAGTTTTTGAAATTTGAGCGATTTTCGACCGAGTTACGGGCATTTCTCTGCGGCGGCGCGGCGGGGCGCCGACCATACATCGACCTTCCGACTCAACTTTTGTTCTAATGCTCCAATTTGGATCCGGAAAAAACCATTCGATTCGTCTCGACGAGAGGATTCCAAAATGTATTAGTTTTTGAAATTTGAGCGATTTTCGACCGAGTTACGGGCATTTCTCTGCGGCGGCGCGGCGGGGCGCCGACCATACATCGACCTTCCGACTCAACTTTTGTTCTAATGCTCGAAATTGGATCCGAATAAAACCATTCGATTGTTCTCGAGGAGAGGATTCCAAAAATGTATTAGTTTTTGAAATTTGAGCGATTTTCGACCGAGTTACGGGCATTTCTCTGCGGCGCCGACCATACATCAACCTTCCGCGCCGGAAAAAAATCAACTTTTGTTCTAATGATCGAAATGGGATGGTAATTAAACCATTCGTTTGTTCACGATGAGAGGAATCCAAAAATGTGTTAGTTTTTGCATTTTGTGCAATTTTTGGCCGAGTTACGGGCGTTTTTCTTCATCAACTAACCAGGCAGCAAAAAAGCTATCTCCCGTCCAAATGCTCGAAATGGGATGACAAAAAAACCATTCGTTTGTTCATGACGAGAGGATTCCGAAAATGTATGAGTTTTTGAAATTTGAGCGATTTTCGACCGAGTTACGGGCATTTCTCTGCGGCGGCGCGGCGGGGCGCCGACCATACATCGACCTTCCGACTCAACTTTTGTTCTAATGCTCCAATTTGGATCCGGAAAAAACCATTCGATTCGTCTCGACGAGAGGATTCCGAAAATGTATTGGTTTTTCAAATTTGAGTGATTTCCGACCGAGTTACGGGTATTTCTCTGCGGCGGCGCGGCGCGGCGCCGACCATACATCGACCTTCCGACTCAACTTTTGTTCTAATGCTCTAATTTGGATGGTAATTAAACCATTCGATAGTGCTTGAAGAGAGGATTCCGAAAATGTATTACATTTTGCATTTTGAAAAATTCTCGACCGAGTTACGGGCATTTTTCTCAATCTGCAATCCGCGACAATTAATAATATCTCTCACCCAAATGCTCGAAATTAAACGATGAAAAAACCATTCGATAGTGCTTGACGAGAGGATTCCGAAAATGTATGAGTTTTTGAAATTTGAGCGATTTTCGACCGAGTTACGGGCATTTCTCTGCGGCGGCGCGGCGGGGCGCCGACCATACATCGACCTTCCGACTCAACTTTTGTTCTAATGCTCCAATTTGGATCCGGAAAAAACCATTCGATTCGTCTCGACGAGAGGATTCCAAAAATGTATTAGTTTTTGAAGTTTGAGCGATTTTCGACCGAGTTACGGGCATTTCTCTGCGGCGGCACGGCGCGGCGCCGACCATACATCGACCTTCCGACTCAACTTTTGTTCTAATGCTCCAAATTGGATCCGGAAAAACCAGTCGAGTCGTCTCGACGAGAGGATTCCGAAAATGTATTAGTTTTTGAAATTTGAGTGATTTCCGACCGAGTTACGGGCATTTCTCTGCGGCGCCGACCATACATCAACCTTCCGCGCCGGAAAAAAATCAACTTTTGTTCTAATGATCGAAATGGGATGGTAATTAAACCATTCGTTTGTTCACGATGAGAGGAATCCAAAAATGTGTTAGTTTTTGCATTTTGTGCAATTTTTGGCCGAGTTACGGGCGTTTTTCTTCATCAACTAACCAGGCAGCACAAAACCTATCTCCCCTCCAAATGCTCGAAAAGGGCTGACAACTAAACGATTCGTTTGTTCATGACGAGAGGATTCCGAAAATGTATGAGTTTTTGAAATTTGAGCGATTTTCGACCGAGTTACGGGCATTTCTCTGCGGCGGCGCGGCGCGGCGCCGACCATACATCGACCTTCCGACTCAACTTTTGTTCTAATGCTCCAATTTGGATCCGGAAAAAACCATTCGATTCGTCTCGACGAGAGGATTTCAAAAATGTATTAGTTTTTGAAATTTGAGCGATTTTCGACCGAGTTACGGGCATTTCTCTGCGGCGGCGCGGCGGGGCGCCGACCATACATCGACCTTCCGACTCAACTTTTGTTCTAATGCTCCAATTTGGATCGTGAAAAAACCATTCGATAGTGCTTGAAGAGAGGATTCCAAAAATGTATTACATTTTGAAATTTGAAAAATTATCGACCGATTAACGGGCATTTCTCTGCGGCGGCAATCCGCGGCGCCGACCATACATCGACCTTCCGACTCAACTTTTGTTCTAATGCTCCAAATTAAACGATGAAAAAACCATTCGATTCGTGCTCGACGAGAGGATTCCGAAAATGTATTAGTTTTTGAAATTTGAGTGATTTCCGACCGAGTTACGGGCATTTCTCTGCGGCGCCGACCATACATCAACCTTCCGCGCCGGAAAAAAATCAACTTTTGTTCTAATGATCGAAATGGGATGGTAATTAAACCATTCGTTTGTTCACGATGAGAGGAATCCAAAAATGTGTTAGTTTTTGCATTTTGTGCAATTTTTGGCCGAGTTACGGGCGTTTTTCTTCATCAACTAACCAGGCAGCAAAAAAGCTATCTCCCGTCCAAATGCTCGAAATGGGATGACAAAAAAACCATTCGTTTGTTCATGACGAGAGGATTCCGAAAATGTATGAGTTTTTGAAATTTGAGCGATTTTCGACCGAGTTACGGGCATTTCTCTGCGGCGGCGCGGCGGGGCGCCGACCATACATCGACCTTCCGACTCAACTTTTGTTCTAATGCTCCAAATTGGATCCGGAAAAAACCATTCGATTCGTCTCGACGAGAGGATTCCAAAAATGTATTAGTTTTTGAAATTTGAGCGATTTTCGACCGAGTTACGGGCATTTCTCTGCGGCGGCGCGGCGCGGCGCCGACCATACATCGACCTTCCGACTCAACTTTTGTTCTAATGCTCCAATTTGGATCCGGAAAAAACCATTCGATTCGTCTCGACGAGAGGATTCCAAAAATGTATTAGTTTTTGAAATTTGAGCGATTTTCGACCGAGTTACGGGCATTTTTCTGCGGTGGCGCGGCGGGGCGCCGACCATACATCGACCTTCCGACTCAACTTTTGTTCTAATGCTCCAAATTGGATCCGGAAAAAACCATTCGATTCGTCTCGACGAGAGGATTCCGAAAATGTATTAGTTTTTGAAATTTGAGTGATTTCCGACCGAGTTACGGGCATTTCTCTGCGGCGCCGACCATACATCAACCTTCCGCGCCGGAAAAAAATCAACTTTTGTTCTAATGATCGAAATGGGATGGTAATTAAACCATTCGTTTGTTCACGATGAGAGGAATCCAAAAATGTGTTAGTTTTTGCATTTTGTGCAATTTTTGGCCGAGTTACGGGCGTTTTTCTTCATCAACTAACCAGGCAGCAAAAAAGCTATCTCCCGTCCAAATGCTCGAAATGGGATGACAAAAAAACCATTCGTTTGTTCATGACGAGAGGATTCCGAAAATGTATGAGTTTTTGAAATTTGAGCGATTTTCGACCGAGTTACGGGCATTTCTCTGCGGCGGCGCGGCGGGGCGCCGACCATACATCGACCTTCCGACTCAACTTTTGTTCTAATGCTCCAATTTGGATCCGGAAAAAACCATTCGATTCGTCTCGACGAGAGGATTCCAAAAATGTATTAGTTTTTGAAATTTGAGCGATTTTCGACCGAGTTACGGGCATTTCTCTGCGGCGGCGCGGCGGGGCGCCGACCATACATCGACCTTCCGACTCAACTTTTGTTCTAATGCTCCAAATTGGATCCGGAAAAAACCATTCGATTCGTCTCGACGAGAGGATTCCGAAAATGTATTAGTTTTTGAAATTTGAGCGATTTTCGACCGAGTTACGGGCATTTCTCTGCGGCGCCGACCATACATCAACCTTCCGCGCCGGAAAAAAATCAACATTAGTTCTAATGATCGAAATGGGATGGTAATTAAACCATTCGTTTGTTCACGATGAGAGGAATCCAAAAATGTGTTAGTTTTTGCATTTTGTGCAATTTTTGGCCGAGTTACGGGCATTTCTCTGCGGCGGCGTGGCGGGGCGCCGACCATACATCGACCTTCCGACTCAACTTTTGTTCTAATGCTCGAAATGGGATGACAAAAACCATTCGTTTGTTCATGACGAGAGGATTCCGAAAATGTATGAGTTTTTGAAATTTGAGCGATTTTCGACCGAGTTACGGGCATTTCTCTGCGGCGGCGCGGCGGGGCGCCGACCATACATCGACCTTCCGACTCAACTTTTGTTCTAATGCTCCAATTTGGATCCGGAAAAAACCATTCGATTCGTCTCGACGAGAGGATTCCGAAAATGTATTAGTTTTTGAAATTTGAGTGATTTCCGACCGAGTTACGGGCATTTCTCTGCGGCGCCGACCATACATCAACCTTCCGCGCCGGAAAAAAATCAACTTTTGTTCTAATGATCGAAATGGGATGGTAATTAAACCATTCGTTTGTTCACGATGAGAGGAATCCAAAAATGTGTTAGTTTTTGCATTTTGTGCAATTTTTGGCCGAGTTACGGGCGTTTTTCTTCATCAACTAACCAGGCAGCAAAAAAGCTATCTCCCGTCCAAATGCTCGAAATGGGATGACAAAAAAACCATTCGTTTGTTCATGACGAGAGGATTCCGAAAATGTATGAGTTTTTGAAATTTGAGCGATTTTCGACCGAGTTACGGGCATTTCTCTGCGGCGGCGCGGCGGGGCGCCGACCATACATCGACCTTCCGACTCAACTTTTGTTCTAATGCTCCAATTTGGATCCGGAAAAAACCATTCGATTCGTCTCGACGAGAGGATTCCAAAAATGTATTAGTTTTTGAAATTTGAGCGATTTTCGACCGAGTTACGGGCATTTCTCAGCGGCGGCGCGGCGGGGCGCCGACCATACATCGACCTTCCGACTCAACTTTTGTTCTAATGCTCCAATTTGGATCCGGAAAAAACCATTCGATTCGTCTCGACGAGAGGATTCCAAAAATGTATTAGTTTTTGAAGTTTGAGCGATTTTCGACCGAGTTACGGGCATTTCTCTGCGGCGGCACGGCGCGGCGCCGACCATACATCGACCTTCCGACTCAACTTTTGTTCTAATGCTCCAAATTGGATCCGGAAAAAACCATTCGATTCGTCTCGACGAGAGGATTCCGAAAATGTATTAGTTTTTGAAATTTGAGTGATTTCCGACCGAGTTACGGGCATTTCTCTGCGGCGCCGACCATACATCAACCTTCCGCGCCGGAAAAAAATCAACTTTTGTTCTAATGATCGAAATGGGATGGTAATTAAACCATTCGTTTGTTCACGATGAGAGGAATCCAAAAATGTATTCGTTTTTGAAGTTTGAGCGATTTTCGACCGAGTTACGGGCATTTCTCTGCGGCGGCACGGCGCGGCGCCGACCATACATCGACCTTCCGACTCAACTTTTGTTCTAATGCTCCAAATTGGATCCGGAAAAAACCATTCGATTTGTCTCGACGAGAGGATTCCGAAAATGTATGAGTTTTTGAAATTTGAGCGATTTTCGACCGAGTTACGGGCATTTCTCTGCGGCGGCGCGGCGGGGCGCCGACCATACATCGACCTTCCGACTCAACTTTTGTTCTAATGCTCCAATTTGGATCCGGAAAAAACCATTCGATTCGTCTCGACGAGAGGATTCCGAAAATGTATTGGTTTTTCAAATTTGAGTGATTTCCGACCGAGTTACGGGCATTTCTCTGCGGCGGTGCGGCGCGGCGCCGACCATACATCAACCTTCCGCGCCGGAAAAAAATCAACTTTTGTTCTAATGATCGAAATGGGATGGTAATTAAACCATTCGTTTGTTCACGATGAGAGGAATCCAAAAATGTGTTAGTTTTTGCATTTTGTGCAATTTTTGGCCGAGTTACGGGCGTTTTTCTTCATCAACTAACCAGGCAGCAAAAAAGCTATCTCCCGTCCAAATGCTCGAAATGGGATGACAAAAAAACCATTCGTTTGTTCATGACGAGAGGATTCCGAAAATGTATGAGTTTTTGAAATTTGAGCGATTTTCGACCGAGTTACGGGCATTTCTCTGCGGCGGCGCGGCGGGGCGCCGACCATACATCGACCTTCCGACTCAACTTTTGTTCTAATGCTCCAATTTGGATCCGGAAAAAACCATTCGATTCGTCTCGACGAGAGGATTCCAAAAATGTATTAGTTTTTGAAATTTGAGCGATTTTCGACCGAGTTACGGGCATTTCTCTGCGGCGGCGCGGCGGGGCGCCGACCATACATCGACCTTCCGACTCAACTTTTGTTCTAATGCTCCAATTTGGATCCGGAAAAAACCATTCGATTCGTCTCGACGAGGGGATTCCAAAAATGTATTAGTTTTTGAAGTTTGAGCGATTTTCGACCGAGTTACGGGCATTTCTCTGCGGCGGCACGGCGCGGCGCCGACCATACATCGACCTTCCGACTCAACTTTTGTTCTAATGCTCCAATTTGGATCCGGAAAAAACCATTCGATTCGTCTCGACGAGAGGATTCCGAAAATGTATTAGTTTTTGAAATTTGAGTGATTTCCGACCGAGTTACGGGCATTTCTCTGCGGCGCCGACCATACATCAACCTTCCGCGCCGGAAAAAAATCAACTTTTGTTCTAATGATCGAAATGGGATGGTAATTAAACCATTCGTTTGTTCACGATGAGAGGAATCCAAAAATGTGTTAGTTTTTGCATTTTGTGCAATTTTTGGCCGAGTTACGGGCGTTTTTCTTCATCAACTAACCAGGCAGCAAAAAAGCTATCTCCCGTCCAAATGCTCGAAATGGGATGACAAAAAAACCATTCGTTTGTTCATGACGAGAGGATTCCGAAAATGTATGAGTTTTTGCATTTTGAGCGATTTTCGACCGAGTTACGGGCATTTCTCTGCGGCGGCGCGGCGCGGCGCCGACCATACATCGACCTTCCGACTCAACTTTTGTTCTAATGCTTCAAAATGGATCCGGAAAAAACCATTCGATTCGTCTCGACGAGAGAATTCCAAAAATGTATTAGTTTTTGAAATTTGAGCGATTTTCGACCGAGTTACGGGCATTTCTCTGCGGCGGCGCGGCGCGGCGCCGACCATACATCGACCTTCCGACTCAACTTTTGTTCTAATGCTCCAATTTGGATCCGGAAAAAACCATTCGATTCGTCTCGACGAGAGGATTTCAAAAATGTATTAGTTTTTGAAATTTGAGCGATTTTCGACCGAGTTACGGGCATTTCTCTACGGCGGCGCGGCGGGGCGCCGACCATACATCTACCTTCCGACTCAACTTTTGTTCTAATGCTCCAAATTGGATCCGGAAAAAACCATTCGATTCGTCTCGACGAGAGGATTCCGAAAATGTATTAGTTTTTGAAATTTGAGTGATTTCCGACCGAGCTACGGGCATTTCTCTGCGGCGCCGACCATACATCAACCTTCCGCGCCGGAAAAAAATCAACTTTTGTTCTAATGATCGAAATGGGATGGTAATTAAACCATTCGTTTGTTCACGATGAGAGGAATCCAAAAATGTGTTAGTTTTTGCATTTTGTGCAATTTTTGGCCGAGTTACGGGCGTTTTTCTTCATCAACTAACCAGGCAGCAAAAAAGCTATCTCCCGTCCAAATGCTCGAAATGGGATGAAAAAAAAACCATTCGTTTGTTCATCACGAGAGGATTCCGAAAATGTATGAGTTTTTGAAATTTGAGCGATTTTCGACCGAGTTACGGGCATTTCTCTGCGGCGGCGCGGCGGGGCGCCGACCATACATCGACCTTCCGACTCAACTTTTGTTCTAATGCTCCAAATTGGATCCGGAAAAAACCATTCGATTCGTCTCGACGAGAGGATTCCGAAAATGTATTAGTTTTTGAAATTTGAGTGATTTCCGACCGAGTTACGGGCATTTCTCTGCGGCGCCGACCATACATCAACCTTCGGCGCCGGAAAAAAATCAACTTTTGTTCTAATGATCGAAATGGGATGGTAATTAAACCATTCGTTTGTTCACGATGAGAGGAATCCAAAAATGTGTTAGTTTTTGCATTTTGTGCAATTTTTGGCCGAGTTACGGGCGTTTTTCTTCATCAACTAACCAGGCAGCAAAAAAGCTATCTCCCGTCCAAATGCTCGAAATGGGATGACAAAAAACCATTCGTTTGTTCATGACGAGAGGATTCCGAAAATGTATGAGTTTTTGAAATTTGAGCGATTTTCGACCGAGTTACGGGCATTTCTCTGCGGCGGCGCGGCGGGGCGCCGACCATACATCGACCTTCCGACTCAACTTTTGTTCTAATGCTCCAATTTGGATCCGGAAAAAACCATTCGATTCGTCTCGACGAGAGGATTCCAAAAATGTATTCGTTTTTGAAGTTTGAGCGATTTTCGACCGAGTTACGGGCATTTCTCTGCGGCGGCACGGCGCGGCGCCGACCATACATCGACCTTCCGACTCAACTTTTGTTCTAATGCTCCAAATTGGATCCGGAAAAAACCATTCGATTTGTCTCGACGAGAGGATTCCGAAAATGTATTAGTTTTTGAAATTTGAGTGATTTCCGACCGAGTTACGGGCATTTCTCTGCGGCGCCGACCATACATCAACCTTCCGCGCCGGAAAAAAATCAACTTTTGTTCTAATGATCGAAATGGGATGGTAATTAAACCATTCGTTTGTTCACGATGAGAGGAATCCAAAAATGTGTTAGTTTTTGCATTTTGCGCAATTTTTGGCCGAGTTACGGGCGTTTTTCTTCATCAAATAAACACGCAACAAAAAGCTATCTCCCGTCCAAATGCTCGAAATGGGATGACAAAAACCATTCGTTTGTTCATGACGAGAGGATTCCGAAAATGTATGAGTTTTTGAAATTTGAGCGATTTTCGACCCAGTTACGGGCATTTCTCTGCGGCGCCGACCATACATCAACCTTCCGCGCCGGAAAAAAATCAACTTTTGTTCTAATGATCGAAATGGGATGGTAATTAAACCATTCGTTTGTTCACGATGAGAGGAATCCAAAAATGTGTTAGTTTTTGCATTTTGCGCAATTTTTGGCCGAGTTACGGGCGTTTTTCTTCATCAACTAACCAGGCAGCAAAAAAGCTATCTCCCGTCCAAATGCTCGAAATGGGATGACAAAAAAACCATTCGTTTGTTCATGACGAGAGGATTCCGAAAATGTATGAGTTTTTGAAATTTGAGCGATTTTCGACCGAGTTACGGGCATTTCTCTGCGGCGGCGCGGCGGGGCGCCGACCATACATCGACCTTCCGACTCAACTTTTGTTCTAATGCTCCAATTTGGATCCGGAAAAAACCATTCGATTCGTCTCGACGAGAGGATTCCAAAAATGTATTCGTTTTTGAAGTTTGAGCGATTTTCGACCGAGTTACGGGCATTTCTCTGCGGCGGCGCGGCGGGGCGCCGACCATACATCGACCTTCCGACTCAACTTTTGTTCTAATGCTCCAAATTGGATCCGGAAAAAACCATTCGATTCGTCTCGACGAGAGGATTCCGAAAATGTATTAGTTTTTGAAATTTGAGTGATATCCGACCGAGTTACGGGCATTTCTCTGCGGCGCCGACCATACATCAACCTTCCGCGCCGGAAAAAAATCAACTTTTGTTCTAATGATCGAAATGGGATGGTAATTAAACCATTCGTTTGTTCACGATGAGAGGAATCCAAAAATGTGTTAGTTTTTGCATTTTGTGCAATTTTTGGCCGAGATACGGGCGTTTTTCTTCATCAACTAACCAGGCAGCAAAAAAGCTATCTCCCGTCCAAATGCTCGAAATGGGATGACAAAAAACCATTCGTTTGTTCATGACGAGAGGATTCCGAAAATGTATGAGTTTTTGAAATTTGAGCGATTTTCGACCGAGTTACGGGCATTTCTCTGCGGCGGCGCGGCGGGGCGCCGACCATACATCGACCTTCCGACTCAACTTTTGTTCTAATGCTCCAATTTGGATCCGGAAAAAACCATTCGATTCGTCTCGACGAGAGGATTCCAAAAATGTATTCGTTTTTGAAGTTTGAGCGATTTTCGACCGAGTTACGGGCATTTCTCTGCGGCGGCACGGCGCGGCGCCGACCATACATCGACCTTCCGACTCAACTTTTGTTCTAATGCTCCAAATTGGATCCGGAAAAAACCATTCGATTTGTCTCGACGAGAGGATTCCGAAAATGTATTAGTTTTTGAAATTTGAGTGATTTCCGACCGAGTTACGGGCATTTCTCTGCGGCGCCGACCATACATCAACCTTTCGCGCCGGAAAAAAATCAACTTTTGTTCTAATGATCGAAATGGGATGGTAATTAAACCATTCGTTTGTTCACGATGAGAGGAATCCAAAAATGTGTTAGTTTTTGCATTTTGCGCAATTTTTGGCCGAGTTACGGGCGTTTTTCTTCATCAACTAACCAGGCAGCAAAAAAGCTATCTCCCGTCCAAATGCTCGAAATGGGATGACAAAAAAACCATTCGTTTGTTCATGACGAGAGGATTCCGAAAATGTATGAGTTTTTGAAATTTGAGCGATTTTCGACCCAGTTACGGGCATTTCTCTGCGGCGCCGACCATACATCAACCTTCCGCGCCGGAAAAAAATCAACTTTTGTTCTAATGATCGAAATGGGATGGTAATTAAACCATTCGTTTGTTCACGATGAGAGGAATCCAAAAATGTGTTAGTTTTTGCATTTTGCGCAATTTTTGGCCGAGTTACGGGCGTTTTTCTTCATCAACTAACCAGGCAGCAAAAAAGCTATCTCCCGTCCAAATGCTCGAAATGGGATGACAAAAAACCATTCGTTTGTTCATGACGAGAGGATTCCGAAAATGTATGAGTTTTTGAAATTTGAGCGATTTTCGACCGAGTTACGGGCATTTCTCTGCGGCGGCGCGGCGGGGCGCCGACCATACATCGACCTTCCGACTCAACTTTTGTTCTAATGCTCCAATTTGGATCCGGAAAAAACCATTCGATTCGTCTCGACGAGAGGATTCCAAAAATGTATTCGTTTTTGAAGTTTGAGCGATTTTCGACCGAGTTACGGGCATTTCTCTGCGGCGGCGCGGCGGGGCGCCGACCATACATCGACCTTCCGACTCAACTTTTGTTCTAATGCTCCAAATTGGATCCGGAAAAAACCATTCGATTCGTCTCGACGAGAGGATTCCGAAAATGTATTAGTTTTTGAAATTTGAGTGATATCCGACCGAGTTACGGGCATTTCTCTGCGGCGCCGACCATACATCAACCTTCCGCGCCGGAAAAAAATCAACTTTTGTTCTAATGATCGAAATGGGATGGTAATTAAACCATTCGTTTGTTCACGATGAGAGGAATCCAAAAATGTGTTAGTTTTTGCATTTTGTGCAATTTTTGGCCGAGTTACGGGCGTTTTTCTTCATCAACTAACCAGGCAGCAAAAAAGCTATCTCCCGTCCAAATGCTCGAAATGGGATGAAAAAAAACCATTCGTTTGTTCATGACGAGAGGATTCCGAAAATGTATGAGTTTTTGAAATTTGAGCGATTTTCGACCGAGTTACGGGCATTTCTCTGCGGCGGCGCGGCAGGGCGCCGACCATACATCGACCTTCCGACTCAACTTTTGTTCTAATGCTCCAAATTGGATCCGGAAAAAACCATTCGATTCGTCTCGACGAGAGGATTCCGAAAATGTATTAGTTTTTGAAATTTGAGTGATTTCCGACCGAGTTACGGGCATTTCTCTGCGGCGCCGACCATTCATCAACCTTCCGCGCCGGAAAAAAATCAACTTTTGTTCTAATGATCGAAATGGGATGGTAATTAAACCATTCGTTTGTTCACGATGAGAGTGTTATAGGTAAACTTGGCTGCACTTCGCCGTTACCTAGTTGTATGGCAACACTGTGTGTCCATAGTATGATGAAGCCGCGAGCCGGTACTTGGATCTACCGAGTACCGCGAATGCAGTAGTAGTAATCTGGTGATACTAGAGTACGATACTCAGAGTCTCAGGCTACGAGCATTGCTCGTACCCAATGTTAAAGTGGTATTTCGGTAAACGTGACATTTCTATCAATTTGCAGTGCATAATTATTTATTTTTATCAATTATGTACGTTCCTTTCGTGTAATTTGTGTGTCGTTAAATACAGTTTGTTACTTTAATGACTATTTCGTTAATTCGTAGTCGTATATGACATAAAACATCATATAGGACTTCTACCAGTAAAAGATTGGGTCAGTAGCTACGGCCTTTAATCTTTTACATTGGCGCCCCGGCGTGTGGTGAGTTTTTGGGGACCTGATCACCCCCAGCTTAACCCATGGTAAGTGTTTTTACACTTTATTGCTTCAGCTAACGTGTCTCTTCTTTTTGGGAAAAATATCTTCTGATATTTTTTCCCCTTGCTCCGCTAACGTGTCTATTACAGAAATATCCTTTGATATTTCTTCCTTTTTCCTATTCTAATCCGAAATTTCGATTTCCATTAGAACCCCCCCCCCCTGCTTTAGCCATAAGTTAACTAATTTTAAGATTTTAATTTTAGGCGCATCTTTCTTTACTTAAGAAAGACGAAATCGTACGGTGCAGCGCATCGGCTGATTTCGACCTTGGAATTCCATTCCAAGCATCCCTCGGACACCGTTCGAGACCACCAACGAGAACGCGGTTGAAACGAGCGCACTGCGCCCACCCACCCGCCCTCATCTCAGCAAAAGCGTGGCAACAGAGCACTGCACCTGCATTGCAACTTGCCGTTCAGCGAACGCATTCTTTTTCTACAGCGGAAATCCAGCGTACCTGGCCAGTACACTGTTGAAAGTACCATAGGGATCGAGCCTCGTATGCTCATCTGGCAACAACGAAGCACCGTTATCTGCTTACACGCCACGCATGCTAATAGTATAGTATACTGATTATCTTGATATTTATGTTCAGTCGTAAATAATCACTGATTATTTATCACTGCGTTATACGTGTATAATTAATTTTATTTTTTCACAGCAAAAATAAATTATTCGACTAGAATAATTTTACTTTCGACTATTCTTGCAAAACTTTTGCAAATAATCCATATCCACTTAATTATTGAAGTTCAATAAATACATTTGTCCTAATACTATCCAAAACCCTGAAAATGTCCGATATTGATCTTGCTCCTGATGAAATTCGTGTTGTACCAGTCACTGACGATACAGCCGAAGCATCGATAAGCTCTCGCACTCGCAGAGCTACCAATAATGCACTTTCGACTCCAGCAACTGTTATAATTAACAGAACTAAACCTAAAAAAGGAAATAGAACTCGAAAACGTAATTCTACTGGAACTGACAATAAACTAGATGAAACACTGGTGCCGACAGATTGTAATGACGATTTATTACCTGAACTTCAGGTAATAAATAACAATCCAAACATGGAAAATCAGATTCCTGAGCCACAGGAAAACGAGGTTCGATCTCACGAACCAAATAACGAATTCGAAAATCTCAATCCTGAAGATCAGGAATTTGAGAATCGACTTTTGAACTTAGATTTTCCGGAACCCCCGGCACAAATGCAAAATAATTCACCAGTGGTGAATAATGAATCACGTAACCAACTTCAATCCAATAAAACCCCTCTTTCTGACGATCAACCACTGTCTGATCAAGAGAAAGAAACATCAAAAGTGACCATTGAGGATGGATCGATGTCAGATACCGAAGGTGATAGTAGAATTCACCACAACGATGACCTTGAGTCAGATGAATCGGGAATCGAAGATAGAGTATCGACAGCATCCGATTCGGACAACAACGAGAACGATCTCGAAAATAATGGCGGACAAGGGGCACAGGCTCCGACTCCGGCGCCATTCGAATACAATGGATCACGTCCCGGATCGGTAATGAGTCAAGCACAAAGCTTTCGACCAGTACCTCAGTTTTACACAAACCAACGTACGAATTCGTCACAGTCGACGAATTCACAACCAACTCATCAAATAGTACCTGTAAGCGTACATGCGCAGGTATATCACAATACGTCGCTGATAACAAGGGGCACGCTTCCCCTATCTAAAACTCATACTCAATATCCTCTAGTTCCAACTGAGACCTCCGGTGGGGGCCAGATGGTAGGAAACTTGGCACCGCCGAGTAGAAAGCACATTGTGCACTTGCAACAATGGCTTGAAAAAGAGAAAGCGAAAAACGAAGTACGTTTTCACAACATTGAGGAGACCTTGGACGAACAAAAGAAGATAAATCGTGAACAATCCGAGACTTCTAAAAACGTCCAGCGTATCGTGAACGATCACCATGCGCAAATCAACAATAACAGCGACACGATTGTAAAACTCACTGAGTTTGTTAAACGTCATACCCAAAAAACTGAGGAAGATTTCAGCAAACAAGCTGAAGAGATAAAAATCATAAACGATATCAATGTCGCACGTTTCGAAGCTATCGAAAAAGACATCGACATCAAAGATAAAAACATGCAGTTTCGCATGAACCTACAAGAGGAAACTAGCCACAGGCTAGTCGATAAGGTCGATGCAATCGAACAAGAAATTGAAACAAATTTGCATCAAAGAATATTTGAGCAGGTACGCGCTGTGACCGCTCAAAATAACCATACGAGAGGAAGAGGAGGCGATTCTCGCACAGGCAGACGCCGATCTCTAAAAATAGACACATCGTACGAATTCTTCAAACAAAAAGGCATTCTTCTAACAGAAGAAACCAGACATAAACCAATGGACTTTATTAGAGCCTTCGAAGATCATATCGAAGAATTAGATATGACCGATCATCAAAAAATAAACTTGTGTTTGACACTGATCAAACTCTCCCCAGAATGGGTGAAAGAAAGAGCAAAAGAACGTAACTGGGAACTTTTCCTAGCGAAGTTCAAGGTACAATTTTGGAGTATCGGTGCGCAAGAGGCGTCACTCGCATATTTCCAAAAAACCGACTTCGAAGCAGAAGATATGCGCGACTTATGCGACAAATTTCTAAACTGGTTTGATACATTAGAGGATATGAGAAACTTTGATGAGGAACGAATAATACAAATGATGTATAATAAAATGCCTCAACCGATGAAAGACAAATTTCTACCCGCACATCGCGCAAACCTTGATGCATTTAAATCAAGGATGGTAGAATTAACGGCATACAATGAGGAAGTCAGTGAAGACACTGTCTGTCACTTTCGAAATAAGAGAACGCAGGCAGCAAAAAATTCAAAGCAAGAAGCAGCACCTCGCACTTCAAATCAATATCCTCAATTTTCGCCGAAACAACAAACTCAAAACTATAACCAAAATCGGAACTATAACAACAATAATTCGACTAAGAATTATTCAAATCAGAATAAAACTCAAAACAATAACCAAAATCGTCCGAACCAAAATCGATCTCCGAATAATAACCCCCCGAAGCAGCCCGCTCCGGACGGTTATAAAAACACGAAGCGAACGGACGAACCGAACTCGATTCTAAAGAAAGTTCACTTCAACGACGATAGATCGCGCACACCGCCGATCAACAACATCGAGACAGAAACCGTACAAGACGAGTACGAAAATAATAACGAAAGCAGTGAGAACTGCAATGATGAACCTCATCAAACTGTCACGATTGAAGATGCGTCGGAAAACGAGGAGTACTAGAGTCGAGTGGGCCACACTCTAGTGGAAATATCGAGCCCGAATATTTTGAAAAATACTTTTCCGAATATGAGTTTATCGGTGACGGCATTCCACACTTTCTAAAACGCGACGCGGTAGGAAACAAACCGCTACCATCGTATCTGCGTCATCAAATTTCGTTCGGCAACTTGCTCGAAGAAATTAAATACGTAGACTTTGATAAAAAGAAAGCGGTCGTAGGTTTAGGCACACTAGAGCTAAATTACTCTAGAAAACCTTTTGAAACGCTAGACAAAGAACTGCGAGCAGTAGTTAATTGTTTATGCGAAAAAGGTTTCGAAGAAATAATCATTTGTTTCCCAGTGATAAAACCTAGACTCGAAAACGAAAAAGCCGTACGTAAATATCGATACGTACAATTTAGACGTATGTTTTCTCGTCTCACTCAAGATGACCGCATATCAATATGGCATCAACCTGCGCACTGTTACGCAGAAATGGTATGGGAAAATAACTACCTGGGTAGACGCATTGCTCGCCCAGCGCATGATTCGAACGATAACATGATCATGCGAATGGACAAGTTCCATTACTCCGATACCACAAAAAAATATTTCCTGTCTAATCGCACCTGCGAAGAAGCTGCAAATGCGCTCCTACGTGAAAAACAAATACAGGAATCGAGACCGAGAAAACGCACTGCGTCTGGTAGGCTAAAAATCAGGAATGACGATCCAGATTTTTATAAACCCGACCCAAATGGAGCTCTTAAAAAGGAACGAAAAGAAAAACATGAAAAGTATTACGAAACTTATACTCTTCGTCCTGAAAAACCAATGGCTCCACCCGGAATGTCAACTGCGAATTTCCCATCTTTCACTGCAAAGAACGAAGGATTTGATAAATCCCAGGAAATTCCAGAAAACGATTCACGACGTCGTCAAGTTCACAATTCTGACTCAGAATCAAGCTCCTCCTCCTCAAGCGACGAAGCTTCGGAGGAAGAGTTACCTGAGCCAGCACCCTTATCTAAAGGGCGCAGTGGAATCAAACCGATTGATCCAGAAGACGTCGCGAAATTGAACGTCAAATTTCCACGTCGCCGCACGAAGCGAGCGAAAACGGAAATACCGATTACGACAAATAAAAATCAGACAGATACATCTGATGGATTCGTCACAGCGTGCGAATCTGTACCCTTAGACTATGACGTCAAAATGATTGATCCGGTCGAAAACGCGAAAATCTCCGTTAAAGACTTGGATCCAATTATTTTACAACAAATTGTCACCGAGACGTCGGAAGATCCGACGTGCGTCATAGAAATGGAATTTGGCGATAAAATGATGCATTCGGTGCAAATGGACACAGGGGCACTGCCCAATGTCATTTCGCACTCATTAGTTGAAGAAATCACCATAAAACATCCGCATCATATTATGTACGTGCCGCTGGCGCGTCCGATAAAAATGAAATTAGCAGACGGCAAACTTGTTGATTCGATGTCGAATATCGTCTTAATAGCCATGCACTTCATGGATATTCCGATGATTATGCCGTTTTACGTACTCGAAACAACGGCGAGAATCGTAATCGTAGGTCGATTATCGATGAAAATTCTCGGCATTGAATTAAATCAACAAGATGGTTATGCATGGTGCAAACCAAAAGGCCGCATGCAAAAAGCAAAAATTCCTTTTTTGCCTAGCCATGCATTCCAAGGGGCAGATTTATATCATATGGATATTCTAAAAATAGGTGTTCCTAAACAATACGAACATGAGTCTATCCACGTGACGAAAGAGCGCACAAAGAAGCTCGACTGGTTGCCGTTAGATCCCGAAGATCGGGATTACGGTCCTCAACAATTTCGAGAGAAATTGAGAAAAGACCTTAACGAGGCGGTCAAAGGCGGATGGATCACTCAGCGAGAAGCTGATGATGCATACGACGAATTAGTAACATTCGAAGACTGCTTCAGTAGATATCCTGGTGCGTACACAGGAAATCGAAAGCCAGTAGATTTCAAATTTAATACTGAGCAAGAGAAATGGGGCACTTGGAGAGGTGAGAAGTACCGCCCCTCCAAGAAGCTCAAATTACTAATTCGTAAAACGATTAAGACAATGCTTGCACTCAAGATTATTCGACCATCGAAATCGACGTACATAAATACTCTTGCACCCGTCGTTAAGAAAAACGGCGAATTGAGGCTGTGTCTCAATGCCGACGAACTCAATAAATTGCTTGAACGCGTGCTTACGGAACCAAGATGTATTGAAACCATTATCAATGAAGCTCAAGGAGAATGGTTCAGTACTCTTGATTTCGTAGCCGGTTTTTGGCAACTTTTGCTATCAGCCCGTTCACGTCAATTTACTGCGTTCCAAGTTGACGGGCAAGTGTACGAATTCAATAGAATGCCCTACGGTTTGAAAATTGCATCGGCTGAATTCATCGAGATGATGAATGAAGTAATTCCGATCGGAACCGAAGGCGTTCAAACATTCGTCGATGATATCTTGATAGCAGCGAAAACATTCCAAGAAATGAAAAATCGCTTGAAAATGGTACTAACACTGTTACGTACACACGGATTGAAGCTCAATCCGACAAAAACCGATTTATTCAAGCGAGAAACCAAACACTTGGGTTTTAAACTTGCCAAAGATACTATTGGCAAGCAAAGCGAGAAAATTCAAAAATTCACTGAATTTAAGAAAAAGCATACGAATGCGAAGGGCGAATTTTCACTCACGAAAGTGAAACACGTCCAAACGCTGGTAGGCTTAACTGGTTTGTATCAACGATTCATTCCAAACTACCAACAAATTCTCGCTCCAATTCACCGACTAGTGACTCCGAACAAAGAAAATTGCGTCTGGGGTCCAGAACAAGCGGAAGCTTTCAAACAGCTCGAGGCCGAGTATGTGAAAGATTTTAAATTACGACCGCTAAATCCAGAATTGGATTTATATCTGGAAACTCACACGAGTGATGACGCAATGAACTCTGTTCTATACCAGATAGTAGAGGGGCAAGAATGTGTTGTGATGTTTTCCAGCTATTCTTTTCGCCCTCATCAGAAAAAATACACGATCTTAGACCGTGAAATGCAAAACTTGGTGACGACTATTCACAAGATGCAAGCATGGTTACATGGTTCAAAAATCCATGTACGCTCAGATTTACGACCGGTGGTACGTAAATTTGAAACGATCGTGCAAACGCACCGAAAAGCTGCAGGTTGGATAACTGAACTTAACAGTTACGACCTGGAGTACGACATAAAAACTCCAAAACGTTACTTACAAAAGCTCAACGCTCCGGAGATAACGCTATGCACACTCGATGTAGCGTTACGATCTCTCGACTGGACAGCTGTCGAACCCTACGCTGTAGAGTTCGTCGGCGCAATGACAGGTGATTTATTATCCAACTTGGATGATATTTCACAATTCCAAAAAGATGACGAAGCTTGCCAAAAAATCACCGAAATTTTGGTCGGAACTACCGCCGAAAATTCGAAAGCAAGGGCAAGACAAGAACGTCATAAAAAGAAATTCGCACTCATCCCTGATCAACAGGGAAGAGATGTACTGATGAGAACGTACGAAAACGGCAACACTGTTCCCGTTTTACCACGCGAATTATTCTTCGACACGGTAGACTACCTGCACGAAACCTACGGACATCCAGGTGCCGCCAAACTCGAAAATATTTTTAAGCGTTTGTATTTTTATACAAACGCGATGAAATATATACGTACAATATGCAACCAGTGTATTGTATGTAAAGTCAACAAAAATTATTCACCACGAAAAATTTTAGAATATGCACAAGTTGAAGCATATTCAATGGGAGACGTACTCTCAGTTGACTTGTTTGGACCCTGTGGCCCGAAGTCCGGGCCCAGGTACCTGCTGGTAGTCAAGGACGTTTTCACTGGAAAGTGTTGGCTACGTCCACTTCATAATATCTACAATAAAACGATAAATCCAGCGATGGAAGCGATTATCAAAGATATTATGAGTTTTCAGGTAAAAATCAACAAAGTGATTACGGACAACGGATCACAGTTCACGAGCGATTCGTGGACTAATTTGTTGAATAAATACCACATCGACGTGCGCCACACCACTACGTATAATCCACAAAGCTCCTTGGTGGAGAGATCGATGCGAATTATCACTGATAAGCTCAGGGTAAAGGTCAATGACCGATACAACCCCAACGCAAGTCACTACGGATGGCACCAGTACATCCACGAGATCGAACTCGAGATGAACAACACCCCGACCCCATTTCAATTCACTCCAAATGAGGCCTGGGGCATATCCAACGAACTTTCGAAGGATATACCGACAAAAACCAACGAGTTCAACTTTCGTCACGAGTTAAAAGCACTGCTCGAAACCCTGACCAAAAACGAACCAGCGTCGGTAACGTCAGAATATTTAATGCAAAATAAATTGAAATGGGATCCCGACTCGGGAGATCCAGACGATTTTTTGCATGATGACGATGGATTCATCAGAGTGACTGCGGATGGGGCATGTTCTCATAATGGACTGGACAAAGCTATCGCAGGCATCGGTATATGTTTTTCTCCGGACTCCGAGAAAAATGTATCGGAGAGAATTTCGGTGGAGAACTACTCCAATTCGAATAATCTCGCCGAAGTCGTAGCGATACAAAAAGCACTCGAAATATTGCGTTTCAACGAGGTGAAAAAAGTGAAACTTTTCACCGATTCACAATACGTTGCAAACGCGATGAACGAGTACATACCGAACTGGAAACAAAATAATTGGAAAAATGCAAAACGACACGACGTCGTACACAAAGATTTTTTCCTTGCAATCGAATCACTGATTCAATCATTTGACAGTTTCCAATTACATCACGTAAAAGCACATGGCGACGACTACGCAAACGCGTACGCCGATCGTCTAGCTAAAAAGTCAGTATATACATCGGAACTCAAAAAGGTAAAAATCGATTCACTTACGCAACGCGAAGTAATCGAAACATTCATACGAGAAAAACGAATGCAGCAGCGCATGCATGCCGAGTATATACACAACAAAAACAATCTCGATCCACCCATATTGCACAAAGGCGATATGATACTGCTCACTGAGCATAAACATTCCGATCGTGGATATGGAATATCGGAAAAACTTTTACCTAAAAAGTTAGGACCGTATTTCATTGCTCGTAAAATGACCCACAATTGTTATAAAATCGTCGAATCTATCGACGATACAATTGGAAAAACGGTCAACGTACGTCAGATAGCACTGTTTCTGACGACACAACAACAAGAAGAGTTAAAACAGCACGCATGTTTTAAATCAAAACTAAACGAGCAAAGTATCGAAGATAAAATTTACAAATATCTTCACGACCACGAACGAATAGGACAAGATTGTACACCAGCACAATTTCGCAGACCTGTAAAAATAACAGCGGAGCAGATCGCCCGCGAAGCTGCTAAGAAATTACACAACGAGCGAGAAGCTCGTCGTAATGAACAAGCAGCGAACAAAACCAAAGAAAAATCTGCACCGCAGACAAATGCTTCGACGATGACATTACGTTCGCAGCAAAACAATATTACGGATACTTCACAGAAGTTACGTAAGATCAAATCGCCGAACGAACTAAATACTCTCACTGAGAATATTAAAAAAGCAATAAGAAATCCAGAACGATACGCTCAAGTTGAAACGGCGGCGAAATCATATCTCGCACAGCGAAATAAGAAACAAGCCGTAGATCAACCTATTTCTGGAAGTATAGGTAACCTACCTAATACCAAAATTCCAGGAACCGATAAGAATAACATCGACGAAAATTTCGGCGACGAACCGAAAACATCGGCCAGCACCAGCGGCCAGAACACACCATCTCCACCACGCAGTGATGCAAAACCTCAAGCTGAGGAAATCACTTTACGCAGAAGCAAACGCAAAAAGAAAAAACCATTGCCGGTGGCGATGATTGATTTTTTGACATTACCGGAAAAAATATATTTATCTAAAATATATAATAATTCTGACAATGAATTAATTACCTCCGATAATGAAACATCAGATGAAGAATTTGCA
This sequence comes from Pseudococcus jackbeardsleyi, assembly GCA_038380155.1. NCBI lineage: Eukaryota > Metazoa > Arthropoda > Insecta > Hemiptera > Pseudococcidae > Pseudococcus > Pseudococcus jackbeardsleyi. The sequence continues at coordinate 24,779,115 of CM076242.1, forward strand.
CTTGCAAATTCAGATTGATGCGAGATGGAACCCGGAACCCACTATTTTCACTGGAAAATGTGGTAACCCTGCGTCTCCCCTACGTTACGTAGATTGAACGCAAAGGCGACTGGTTTCATCTACGCAAATCATTCCATCTTCATCGAACCGATCGATATGTTTTAAATGTATGTTGTGAGTAAGAGTTATTGTTTAATATTGCGCGGTAATATTGATATTCGCTAGATTTTTTTTCCTTTTATTTAAATATCGTTAATTTTACACGCACTTGCGTCAACGAAAGCCCGTAAGTACAACAGAAACATAGAAATAATTATCATATAAGCACAAGCTTCGATTTTTTTAAAAAAAAAGTACTTTCTTTCTTTTTCACGTTGCCATGCTTTGTCGTAATAATCACGAAGTGGGTAATACTTTTACCCACAGCCTAATTATGGAAATCATAATGCGGTACATTGTGATAATTCCAAACACACCGTCGGAATTGCCAGTGATAAATTTCACTCGCACTGTCGAGTGGAAGAATCACTTGCAATTCAGCTCGGAAATAATATATTGGAGATATGTGTACGAAATACATATCCAACATCCAAATCCTTGAACTTTCAGGAAAATGCGATACTTTTCGATCGAATCAAAATCGATTATAACGAACAGGCATATTTCAACGTGAAATATTTTTGATATGATGCAACATGTGCAATCAATAAAATCGCAGCTTGCAATTACATTTAGATATTTTCGTTAATAAATATTATGCATGTGTGTGATATTTGCATGAAAATTCACGAACGATGTGAAATAATATGTTTATTAAATGTGTATCTTAAGAATCACGATCAACGTGATAATAATATAGCCAGATTGAGTTGTCATGAACTTCATGAAAACGAAATCGCTGAAGTATACGAAGGATAATTACGATCAACGTAAAAATCCAACCATATACGTTTTCTTTCGAAGAATTCATTATCAAATAATGATTCCAATAAATACGCTTATTAGTTATTAAGAATTTTCCTATTTTCAATGCATGCAATTGACTTTCGAGTACATTCTCGATCGACGAGAATACGTTACGACGAAGTAACGTAAATTTCTAAATAATCCTATACAAAACATGAAGAACTTCTTCATTTTAGCCCTCAACCTTATTTTTTGTATGGATTCTTGGAAACGTGACAATGAACACTGTTCATTCCAACGAGCCCGTACTCGAAACTCGTAGTCTTTTGTCTTCGCATAGTTTTATTACCCTATACACGAACCAAATGCGTAGTATTTCTTCACTGAAGAAACCGGGTGAATATTTTTCAACCGACACATCGCAACAGCAGTATTGGAACAATACGGCGACGTCCATACGGATAATTTTTTCTTCTTCTTTATTCTTTTCTTTCATTTTTTTTTACAAATGTTAAATATTTTTATCCTAGTCCCTAAGTTAGTTTATTTCTTCTGTGAGTATGCGTTATTCTTTCCTTTTTCGTAAATTCTTTCACTGAAAAGAATACGAAATCCAGTCGAACGTCAGCTTCATCTTTTAAATGTTGGCACCACTGCTTCCTGCGTCTGCGTTGCAGACTGTCGCCAATACCGGCCGTCCGTATTCAATACGGTTTGAATTCGGATATTTTTAGCTGTTGGATATCACGATTGAAAACAGGCTATTGTATACGATTTCGCCATCGGTTTGTCGAAGCATGTTATCGCTTATCGCTATGATTTCAGATCAACTGGGAACTATGTGTGTGTGTGCGTGTATTACTGATACACGAACATAATTCGATAGCATTCTTTTATACAGACAGATGAATCAGCCGGACGACGAGGATTCGATGGCTTCGAATCTTCGATTGCTCGACGAGTCAGCACCCCTGCTCGCTCGATTCATCGAAGCGGCGAACTTCGACAGCTACGGTATGGCGGCACTGCCCGATACCGTAGCCTCCAATGTTAGTATAAGTCTTCCACTGGATTATCAATTAAATTTTAGAAAAAGAAAATTAAGGCGTCTGCACTGCAGAATACCTAGAAAGAAACGAATTGACGAAATAGCGACGCTGTCGACACAATTCATCGAAACATTTTTGCCACACACTACGATCCAAGTACTAGAATATGGCGTAGTATAATTTGGCAAAATAATGATCTCTCGGCGTTCTTCACTGAAGAACAAAATTCTGCTGCATCGTCGGCGGCGATACAACAGAACAACGTCGACGAACCCTCGTCGACCGATGTTGATTCGATTATGTCAAATAACAATGACAGTACATACGAAGTGTTCGACCTGAACATGATCCAGTTGGCACTGCCGACAACCCCACCACCGGCACCCATACACAACGAGCTGTATGGGTACCCATTAAACGATCCAACATTGCACGTGCATGATATGTCGCAATACGCGGCACCCGAAGAATCTTTTTCGACTGACATTGCACTACGCAATTGTTACGGGAGCGCACAGCTCGACTCCCGCACGATGACGACCGATTGTCATCTAGGCTCGACAATTATTTGCTCACGACGAGTAAATTACTAGATTGTAGTAAATATTTTGCATGACTAAAAATTTTCACGAGAAGTGAAAAACTAATCTCGTAAATATTTAATCGTATGTTACAGGAAATGGCGCTCGTACCACTAGTCCTGTGTAGTCGATGCAGGATGAATTTGGCCGACCCACCGAGGAGGCCAAACCAACCGTTTAACCCATTACCTATCGAACTTCGATATAGGTATGGACCATGCGGACACCCATTCCACCCGGAATGTGTGATCGACGCTCTTCAGGCCGAAGAGCAAGAGATGCGGCTCGAACATCCGCCGCGTCCAAGAGCATCGTACCATCCGGGATCCTTTCACTGTACAAGGCCCGGATGTGTACAGCTCGTAAATCCTACAACAATGATCGAAGTACGACCATTGTCGGGGTCCTACGCACTACGAGCTGAAGCTCCAGCTGCACCGGCAGCAGTAAACGTCAATGATCAAATAGAACTGCGAAACTGCCGCGAAGAACGCACCGCGCTAACGGCAGAAAGGAACACCTTACGTGATCAATGCACTGCATTGACCACGGAAAGGGATTCACTTATCTCGCAGTACAACGAACTCGAAGCGGACAGAACGGCCTGTCGAGAGACCATTGCCCGACAAGGAGCAATCATTGATGATCTACAAAGATTGTTTACACTGTCAAACAATCGATTTGATTACAACCGTTTCACCCGTGCACGTCAGTTGGGTGAAAACGGTATAAGTTTACTCTTAGCAGAGCTAAGAACCCCATTACGACCGAACGAACGTCCGGTAGATCCATATGCGAATCCACGACCGTGTTCAAGCAGCGCTTGTAATACTCAGGGATCAAACGATAGACCCTGCATTAAAACGCAAATGGACGAGTCGATTCGTCGTGCATCGGAAGAAAGAATACCGAAACAATCAATGGCTGACGCAGTCAAAAATGCTGAACAGAGGATAATGCACAAGCTTATCAACTGGAAAGCACCGAATGCAGATCTACTGCATTCGAAGAAAACGACACCACCAACGCAGCAGAACGCTGCATCGAAAAAGGGTCAACCAACGAATAAAAAAGGTTACCCTCGGCCACCCGCACCGCGGACGCCACAAAATGCACCACCTCCGCGTGCAATGACACCATTACAGCAGAAGCAACAACGCGCACAACGCGCACAGGCAAATCCGATTCAACCGATCCCACCCGCACCCCGGGTACATGGTCTGCCACGACCGGTGATCGCAGATCGCGAAGCACCAAGTTGGTACGGTCCACTGAGACCGACAGACCAGGATCTCAACCAATTCCGAATAGCAGAATGGGAAGGCGACCCAATTCTGACACTCGGAACATTTGCAGTAATCGGAGATGGCTTTATTTGGCTGATGCCACGGTCACTGTTACGTGGCGATTTAAAAAATCAAATCGATGCACACCGATGGTATAGGCCACAAATGCATATCCACCAACTCGACAATACAATCGACGAACGACGAAGATTGCCATTGCGAATAGTAATATCGGTCGGTGGTGCAGATACATGTACAGATCGGAACGGAGAGCAGTCGCTTCAAGATCTAAAAAGGGCCCTAGTGTCAATGATAACAAGATGGCGAGCTCTAGGACTTCGATACCTCGTAATCGTCCTACAACCAGTAATCGAAGGATCGCCTATAATTCGTAGAGAATTCAACGAATTCATACTCGAAAGGCGACACTTCGAGGACAATTGGTCATACACTGTTATCGACTTTAACCAATTCCCTGAACTACAGGCGAATGAAGCAATATTGACGGAAGATCGAACCACGTATCCGTTCAATGTTGGTAAAGCATTGCATTACGACTTGAATGCAATCTTACACGACGAATACAGACCGTACGTATTTGGTCGCATGATATTGAATCCACCATCGGTACGGGAACAAGCCGAGCAAATACCTGCACAGCAGGTACAGGTAGAGCAAGTTCCTCAGCAACCGCAACAAGTGGTGCAACAGGCACCACCGCAAGCGGTTCCGGTGGTAAATGTACCGACGACGTCTGCACAGTCGACGTCATCAACAGCGACCGTACAACCGGCGCAGGTTGAAAATGCTGCACAGCAGCAACAACCGGACGCTGAGATGAAGGAAACGGCAGAGCCCACCGACGATGGAATGGGTGATGCCGATTCGCCTTCAAACGTTGCGCCGACTGACCAACTTGGTCAGCCGTCGCAAGGTAAAAATTTCGTGTCATATATTCTGCACGACATGGCAGAATTATCACGAAATAGCTTGTCTCCGATACACGAAGTATCGGAGCAACCAATTGACAATATTGTCAACTTGGGAGGCGACGATGCTGA